>JAJJMC010011430.1:0-11331 GCA_023531435.1 Papaver californicum | reverse complement strand
CTTCGATTCTTAAAAGAAATATCATATGTGTATTAGTAGCTAGATTTTCTATTTTGCATGAGTAAACCCTAATCTACAACGCATTCCCAACCCTTAACACTTTTCTATTATTGATTCCAATCTTCGTTAAATAGTTTTAATGCATTCCTAGCTTAATATTTAATATTAAAAATCTGAAAAATATCTTTATTAATTTTGTTTTGAATCGAAAGTACTTGAATTAATTAGTATAAGTAATACACACTCCTCGTAGGAACGAGCCATATTTGTTATTGTTTACGTCTTTCAGCATTGTGTGTTTATGGTAAAACAAAGTCAGTTTTTCGACGCATCAGTGTCCCCTGTAAATTTCTAATAGCAACGACGAAGGTAGACAATTCTTCATTCGGTATCGTAACTTGTCACAAAATTATGTTCTCTCTTGCCGTGAGCGTGACTTGGTGCTTTGGTAGTCATAAAAGAATCATCACTAAAATCAGTAGAGAGATTCATTTCTGAAAATTTACCTCGATCTCTGGCTACGCACAAACCCCTGTCATATTCCTCAAAAGTTGTCCAGCTAGGTAACGACATTCTGTGAATTTTGCTAGAGAAGTCAAGCATATTGTTCTTTGATTCAAAGAATTCAGTACCACAAACAGGAGCATAAGGAGATAAGGATGTTGGGATTCAGATTATCTTTTCATTCAGCATAGTCTTCATGCATTGATGATAATCGAAGGGATAAAATTATTTTCATGAAGACATGGTTTACCCAGTATCATATGATATTCAGGTTCTTTCTTAATGACATGGATTTTCACTTTTGATCGGATAGGTCCCACCTTGAGCCCTAAAAATACATGTCCGTAAGTGTTGGTGTCATTCCCTTCAAAGTTTTTCATCATGATAGGAAAATACACGATCTTGTAGGGCCATCCCTTAGAAGTCTTGAGTGTCTTGAGAGTGATTATATTGGCCGCAACGCCTGTGTCGACAAGTGCTTTTCGAAATTCAAAGTCTTTGAGATAGGCAGTCACGTACAAGGCTCGATTATCTCCTTCTTCAGCCATCATATCTTATCCGGTGAATATGACATTGCTCACGGAAAGGTGAAGTGACGCAAGTACTTCTGGTGCCTTTTCAAAGAGCTGGATCAGATGCACATCAGTAGCGATATGCTTCAAGGAAACAAATACTTCTATGTGTTGCAGCTTTGAGAAATGTAGAAGTTCATATAAGATTTCCACCAGGCGATTAGCATCTTGATTTACTGGCTTCTCACATGTGGTGAAGCTCCCGATGTGATGGGGAGAGGACACGTTTGTTTGGGAAAGAGTCTCCAATCCTAGAGATGGTAGGTCTTCCCTGAAAATGGCGCTGCGCCCCAATTCCTATGTTAGTCGGTAAATGAAATCAAGAATGAAGTTTTGCGAGTCTTCTAGCCTTTCCAAAGTTCTTGACATAATTTCTTGTCTCTGCTCAAGTTCAGTGATCGTGAGTTGTGTCGGATCTGGAGCGTTTCTAACTTTTCTTATATTGTTAAAGTGAAGATTATTAGGAGCGTCGTTGATTGTAGAAAGAACACCATCATGGAGATTACCATTGGTACCATAAGGATTGGAATTAGGATCAGTGATTGTAATATCTAATCTAAGACAAACCATTTTGAATAATTGAGAGATTGGCTTTTGTAACCAAGAGGCTGCTCTCCCGCTGTGGTGATAACTGCTTAATTCACATTTTTCTAACATCAAATCCATACTTGTTTTAGTTATAATTCTTGCATATTACTTTTTATTACTCTTGTTTTCTATTTTATGACTTTTATTAGGTGAATCATCCAAAAAGGAGCTACAAAGTGCTAAAAGGAAAAAGGAAGTTGAGTTTTACATGAGAAGAAGGGATAAATACCAAGTTCAACTTGTTCGAATCCATATTTTCTTATAAATTTCTTGAAGATAACGAGAATACAAAGTGAACGCAAAAAGAATGTGGTCATTCCGAGTTCGGATTAAGAAGTTATGGACAAAACAGCCGAAGTAAGAAAAAGTGATCTACAATGCAACAATCGACATTGCTCATAGGAAATCGACATTACCAACTGTAGCAAGTTTGGGGACAAAGAATTTGAGTTATTTTGGTCCTAGAATGGCTAACCTAGGGGGTCTGTTTTGACGCGATTTAGACATCCAAATCAAAGAAACTTGGTTCCAATGGGATTCTAAACCCTAGAAGAAGAGGATACTTGAGGGCCAAGCATTGAAGGCTATAAAACAAGACATCTAAGGCTCAAACAATATATATTCTAGATATCTACACAATTCTACTTCTCATAGCACACCTTCTACAACTTAAACCTAGGGTTTACCCCTTTAGGGGGAAACCATTCTTCTTTGTATCATGAGTAGATAAACCTTTTATTGATTAAAGATGAATTTCAATATTCTAAGCGTGAAGCTTAATTAGTATACAAGTTTATTCAGAGTTTTAATCATTATCATTTGTTTTCACTATATCTAGGGTTTATGATTTGTTTCATGATTCTTCAAGTGTATAATTGGATTAATCTATTGATCAGTTTAATGCTAGTATTGAGTTATGAGATAAGTAATCGTCCATCGAATCGTACACAAGTACAAATCGCGAGAACTTGCAGAAGGATTTTGTGGAACAATTGCGAGTGAAGACAAAACCATAAAGTGGACCTTGATCTAAGAGTTTACTTACAAGGATCAACCTAAATTCACAAAGTGTAAAGCATTCGATTTGGTTACACCTTGAGTGATCTACTACTTGGTGGTTCAGACGAATAGAATCTGGTAGTCGAAAACTTCCGAATCCAGTGATAGAAGGAGTTTGGGGGATAACAATGATCTAGCTGCTATTTTACGGTTGGTGATTAATGATTCTGACGAAAGATAGATAAATATACTACTCGAGTTAACGTTTGGTAACGACGAAAGACTCCCTAATCATCTTTTGTTTTTATTGTCTTTCTATTATATTCTTAGTAATTAAATAACAAATCCCCCTTATTTATTTACTTTTAGTCTTAGTTGCTAATCTAAATAACCTATCAATTACACATCTCTAGTGGGAACGATCCGCTCTACCGCTATATTATTATTTATTTAGTGGAACTATCTTGAGTAATTTTTTGCACTTACGACATCCATCAAATTTTGGCGCCGCTGCCGGGGAGCAGTTGCTAATTGATTTGTTTTTGTTTTAGCATGTTTTAGTAGTTTAAAATATTTTCATGTTTTTCTTTAGTGTTTTTAGGTTAGTTAGGTTTTTTTATTGGTGTTAACAACTTATTTAAGGTGTTGGACGCTCGTAAAAAGTGGCAGTTAATTTCAGTAAACATGTTGTAAGTATCATTTTTAGTTTTGAGAACAAACAAAAACAAATTCTAGTACTTCAAAATTCTACCTTAGGTTGAGAACAAACAATTCTTTTTAAAAATTCTTTTCTTCGATTCTAAAACGAAATGTCTTCCGTGTATTAGTAGCTAGATTTGCCATTTTACACGAGTAAAATCGATATCCTTTATGATGAGTGCAAGTAAACCTTAATCTACAACGGTTTCCCGAAACCTTAACACTTTTCTATTGTTGATTCCAATCTTCATTAAATAGTTTTAATTCTTTCCTAGCTTAATTCTATAAATCAAAAATCTGAAAAATATCTTTATTAATTTTATTTTGACTCGGAAGTACTTGAATTAATTATTATAAGTAATATACACTCCTCGTAGGAACGAACCGTATTTGCTATTATTTACATCTTTCGACACTATGCGCTTGCGGTAAAACAAAGTCGGTTTTCTGACGCATCAAGTTTTTGGCGCCGCTGCCGGGAATTTATTTTTAGGTTAGATTTTTAGTTTAATTTTTTTTAGTATTATTTTTTTTTATATTATTTTGTTCTATTTTACGTTTTTTTGGGTATTTCTTTTTTTCTACAGGTTTTGGAACGAAAACGAAAAGAAACTGAGTCAAAGATTTTGGTGATTAAAAGACTTGGAGTAAAAGTTAAAGATAAAAGAACGGAAAAGAAGACAAAGAGTATATTTTTATTCAATTTTTACTTTTTAGGGTTTTTATTTGTTATTTAATTTAGAAAAACTGTATTAGGAAATCTTTAATTGTTTTTGTAATTTTCTTTTATTTTTGAACATTTTGGACATTATTTTTATTTTTAAACCCTACATAAGGGTAGTATTAAATATAAGCTGCACAGGGAAGGACGAAAATTATGATTTTGTATGAGCCCCTTGGGTTCGTACACTGACACAGGGTCAGTGGCCCGAGTCGACTTCAACAGTTCGTCACCCGTCTGGTACGGGAGGTAAAACTCTATCAATCCACGAAACCCCTGCAAGGTGATTTTTTGTATTCCTTCATAATGCATATATGTTGAATACTGAATACAAATTTATTTTCTAGTAAAGGGCAAGAACTGGCCATACAAGATAAGGACTCGGATTTCATTAGTTTCCTTCTTCCCCGCTTTAGGAACACGTTAGGAAGAGGCTGATAGGGTAACGATCTTATAGGAAAGTTTTTCAAAAGGACTGAATTGGTTACTCTATTATCCTAACTCAAAGTTCAGGAAGATTATTTTAAGAAGAGTCGAGCCCCTTTTAACCCAAGGAATCATTGACAAACAGACAGGGCTATCAAAGCTCCTTAGAGCTTATTCTGTTTCTATTCGACTAAATCTAATTCGGATCGTTCTAAGAGGTTTACTAAAATTGTAACTAGTTGCCTTTTGAAAGAATAAAAGCTGGTCTAGAAAAAATCTAAGTGGAGCCATCATGCTTTTTGTTTGCTAGATTCAATAGGTTTGATTTGGTTGAGTCATCCTTGCTTGTGATTGTTTAGAATTCCCTTCCAATTAAGATTTTTTTTTAGTGTATGAAAGATATACCGGTAGGTTGGGTAGAGATAAATATAATCTTCTTGTTAGAGTTAATCCATTATTCATGGATGAAACCGATGATGAGGGTGTAGACCCTCCAGTTAAAAGTTTGAGAGACTACATGTACCCAACTAGAGTCTCTCAACCGTCATGCATTGTTTTTCCTACCACCAAAGCTCACTTTAAAATTAAGATTAATACCATCCAGGCTTTGCCAAAATTATATTGCATAGAAAATGAAAACCCTTACTACCACATTAGATACTTTGAGGAACTATGTGGTACCGTGAAAATTAAAGACTTGACTAATGAGTATTTGAAATTGAGATTGTTTCCATTCTTTTTAAAAGATAAGGAGAAATCGTGGCTTTATGCTTTACGATCTTCTTCCATCCAAACTTGGGATGCGATGACTAAGTTATCTTTGTATAAATTTTTTCCTAGGCGTAGAACCACATCCTTACGTCAAAGTCTTAATAGTTTCTCGCAGCAAGATGGATAATCTCTCCATGATTATTTAGAAAGGTTCCATGAACTCTTATTGCAATGTCCACACCATGGATTCGATACCTTGAGACTCACTATAATTCTCTACGAAAGATTAGATCATAAAATAATGACTATGGTAGAATCACTATGCGGTGGTAATTTTGCTGATACAACTGCTGAAGAGGGTTATAATTTTTTGCATGATGGGTCTGATAAAACCAAAAAGTGGGAGGCTAAGGAACCTATAAGATCAATTTCTAGTAGAAAGGGGGCTCATAGAGTTGATATCCAATTCGACTATGACGCTAAAATAACTTCTTTGGCAAGAAGACTTGAATCGTTAGAACATAATGCCAAATCGAATCCTTTTGTTTAGTCTGTAGACCATGCCATTCATGACGATGGTGGAGAATAAGTTCATGCTCTCTATCAAGATAACCGTCATAGATTTGAGCCCTATTCCAATACGTTCAACCTAGGGTGGGAAAGACACCCTAACTTTTCCTGGTCTAGTGGAGTATGAAGGCCAACCTAATAATGCTAGTGGTTTCATGCAGAAATCATCCGGTCCTACTGATTCTTCTAACCAAATAGTACCTAGTATGAAAGAAAGTCTTAATTTGTTTATGCAGGCCACCCAGAAATAACTAGCCAAAATAGAACAGACTACTGCAAGGTCCATAGCAAACTTAGAAGGACAAATAGGTCAGCTCGCTAGCAAAATAAGTGAGAGAGAAAGGTACAATTCCCAAGTCAAACACAACCCAACCTAAAGGGGTCTTTTGAGGTAAGCACATCTGGTGCTAATCCCTCAGATCATGTCCAGGTCATCACTACCTTGAGAAGCGGAGGGTCATCGATAACCATGTCAGTGATCCTAAGGACAAAGATCAAGATAGGACCCCACCCACTATGGCGCAGGTTACACCTTTAACACAAAAAGAAACCAATGAAACTGAAAGAGGTGAATCTGAAAATAGTTATGTTCCTCGTGCTCCATTCCCCCAAAGGTTATTATCCCGTAAGAAAGGAATTATCCCTAATTAAATCTTAGAAGTGTTCAAACAAGTTAAAATCAATATTCCCCTATTAGATGCCATTAAGCAGATTCCTATGTATGCTAATTTCTTAAAAGATATGTGCACTGTGAAACGAAAATTAAATGTTCATAAGAGAGCTTTTCTTGCTGAACAAGTAAGCTCTATCATTACTCAGAAAAAACCATCCAAATACAAAGACTCTGGTTGTCATACTATTGCTTGCACTATAGGAGAACACAAGATTGAACATGCTTTGTTAGATTTAGAGGCCAATGTAAATCTTTTTCCATATTTTGTGTATGTGCAATAAGGACTTGGTGACTTGAAACCCACTAGTGTTACACTCCAATTGGATAATAGGTCTATTAAAATTCCTAGAGGAGTGGTAGAAGATGTTCTTGTACAAGTTGATAGTTTTGTTTATCCTATGGACTTCGTAATTCTTGATGCACAACCTGTGACAGACCCTAGTGTTCAGATTCCTATTATTTTAGGACGACCATTCTTAGCGACTTCTAACGAAATCATAAATTATAAGAATGGTATTATGGAACTTACTTTTGGTAGTTGGAAAATGGAAGTGAATGTTTTTCATGTTGCACGTTCTCCTCCTGATCTTGATAACCATGAAACTGTTTGCATGATTGATGAAATAATCCATGATACTTACTTGCAGAACTATATAAATAATCTGTTAGAGGCTTGTTTAACTCACTTTGGGCATGATTTTAATGATAAAAGTATTATTTGTGAAGTAAACACCTTGTTAGACTCCACACCGCTGTTAGACACTAATAAAATGGAAGCCTAAAATTGACCTTCTGGTTCTACCCGAACCTCGACTTGTTCCATATGTGGAGAAAGCTCCGACCTTGACCCTTAAACCACTGCCTGACACTCTGAAATATGTTTACCGAGGCCCTGCAGACAGTTTACCTGTAATAATTGCTTCTGATCTTACATTAGAACAGGAAGGCAGATTGGTAAATTTCTTTTGAGAACATAAGATGGCTATAGGTTGGTCTATTGCAGATTTGAAAGGTATTAGTCATAGTGATTGCATGCACCATATTTACTTGGAAGTGAATGCTAAAATGTATAAAGAAATGCAACGTAGATTGAAGCCTAACATGAAAGAGGTTATGAGATAGGAAGTTATGAAATTACTAGATGCAAGTATCATATACCCCATATCCGATAGTACTTGGGTCATCCCCGTTCAAGTTGTACCGAAGAAATCAGGAATTACCGTAGTTAAGAATGAAAGTAATGAATTGATTCCTACCTGACAGACCACCGGGTGGCGAGTATATATTGACTATAGGAAGTTGAACAAGGTCACGAGGAAAAATTATTTTCCTCTTCCATTTATTGACCAGATGCTTGAGAGGTTAGCCGGAGAAAGGTATTATTATTTCTTAGATGGTTATTCCGGTTATAACCAAATCCCTATTGCCCCTGAAGACCAAGAGAGAACCACTTTTACTTGTCCCTTTGGTACATTTTGCATATAGACGTATGCCTTTTGAGTTGTGTAATGCACCCGCTAATTTTCAGCGTTGTATGTTGAGCATATTTTCAGACATGGTAGAGAAGTTTATTGAAGTTTTTATGGATGATTTTTTTATTTTCGGGTCGTCTTTCGATGAATGTCTCCATCATATCACTCTTGTCTTAGTGAGATGCAAAGACAAGAATCTAGTATTGAATTGGAAGAAATGTAACTTTATGGTTCATTCAGGAATTGTTCTAGGTCACATTATTTCTTCAAAGGGAATAGAAGTATACAAAGCTAAAGTTGATTTTATTTTTAAGTTGAAACCCCCACGTACGGTTACAAAAGTTAGATCATTCTTTGTCCATGTAGGTTTTTATCATCGTTTTATTGAAGATTTCAGTAAGATCTCACGCCCTTTATGCAACCTTCTTGGTAAGGAAGTTACTTTTGTCTTTGATGAAACTTGTATTGCAGCTTTTGAGAAATAAAAATTGTTGTTAAATTCTGCCCCTATTATACAACCGCCTGATTGGAGTCTTCCATTTGAAATTATGTGTGATACCTCTAATTGTGCAGTTGGAACTGTTTTAGAACAACGTTAAGAATAAAGCACAACATGTCATTTACTATGCTAGTAAGACCTTGAATGGTGCACAATTGAATTACTCTACAACTGAGAAAGAACTTTTGTCCATTGTGTTTGCCTTAGAGAAATTCATACCTTACCTTTTAGGGTCTAAGATTATTATATTTTCTGATGAAGACGTTCATCAACAAGCGGATCATTACAAATTTGAAAAAAGTTGAAGACGTTCAAGGTTTATAAGCAACACTACAAGAGCAAAATTCAGATTCAGTGAAGTAACAATACAATGAGTAGAAATATATATGTTGAAGACTTATGTACAAAAGAGAAAAAAAGCAAAAGATGTGAGTTAGTGAAGTTCATGATATCGAGGAAATACAGTTGTGAAGAATCAAAAGGTAAAGTCCTTATCCCACGACCATAGTAATTTCATCTTATTTTTCAAGATATTCATCCACCAAAAAAAAATAATAAAAAAATATATTTGTTTTTATTGTTTCAGAGTATATTTGCTTTTGTATTCACTAAGACCGTGGGAAAGAAGAAATCTATAAAGAAGTTTTAAACAACAAAAATTTGAGAAGAAAAGAGATAGAAATTGTCAGAGTTCTATGAAGTTCAAGAGTTCATCATCTACAGTTGAAGACAAAGATGTTTCTATGGGACACTGTAAGAGTGGTATTGATTGTATATTGGGTGAGAAGGTGAGTGAGCATTCCCATCCTCGCATAGTGGTTGATTGCCTTTTGTAAAGATCATCATAAAACAGGTATTTTTCTTCCCACGTTTCTATAGGATATTCATATATAATTCAGAACGATTTTCCTTCCCACCATTCAACGTGTGCGGGATTTCTATCTTCATTCCATCCTGCACACATGAGAAGCGTAAAGTGCGTCTTTTGAGTTCAAATTCATAAAACCCTATTGGTGAGGCAGAAAATTCGGTCGCTCTCGATACTGAATTATTTTATATGGTGGTTTTCTCTTAACTCAAGAGTTAAGCATGAGAATAATGTTCTTTGATACATCTAGCTTCTTATTATTAGTGTGCAAAAAATTTATCTCCTCTTAGCTCTTTGGATGCATGTGCTTTGGTATTTTTGAAAGTTGGAGTAGGTTTTGTGGGTAAATCTCTGGTAAACCCTCACGAGACTATAACTCGTTCACTAGGGACACCTAGGGGTATAAAGGCTTGTTGCACATGCTAAGTGTGACCGTATCCTCAACGAAAGGGAGTTGTTGTAGTTAGTTTATATTTGTAGTTTGCTCGAGGACTAGCAAAAGGAAAGTGTAGGGAAATTTGATAAGTGCATAATTTACATATTTCAAGTATCATTTTCTTATATTTATTTGTTAGATTTTGTGTGAATTACTTTGTTTTATTATTAATTTTATAGTTCATGTCTTTTGTTAGGTTGCATCTCTGAAAGAAGTGGGTGTTGTTTTCATCATGCCCGCAATGGTTCCGTTAAGAAGATGGTTGATGCCATTAATTTTTGGTTGGTAAAACTGCCTGTAGAGAGCTCGAGAAGAATCAAATTGGGGAAGCATGGTGTTAGAAGTGATGATATCCATTGAAGGCAGTGAGTCTCTGATGATCAACGATGACAGTGAGAAGGTGTGTTAATGGTGGATGTTGGTTTAATGGGGTCGAGATAGATTATTTAGAGACGCTGATGATAATAATGGACAAGATCGGAATTGTAGATGACTTTTGATCTGTGTTGAATGTTGACTGATGGTATGAAGCTGTTGGTGGTGAACTCGGCCTGTAATGGTGAAGATGGAAGTCAAGGAGGGTGATAATGGTCGGGAATATTGATCACAAGGAAGAGTATATGATTGCTTCTCGGGTCTGAATCATAGTTTGTTAATCTAGATTCTTTTAGGAGTTGTTGAGTTCGAAGAGAGGAAAGAAACAACTGAGTGAAGATGAGAGAATCAAAGAGAATAAGAAACCAAGGAGAAGATCTCGCTGTGAGAAGTGAAAGGACTGAAGATGAGATCGAGTCCGTTGGAGATGAGTTTGGCAAGGAGTTGAGAGAAAAGTCAGGAAAGAATATAGGTTGGGTTAGATGCAAATTTATGGGTTCTGAATGAGAAAAAATAGGTAATAGATCCCATTGGTACGTGACTGTGAAGTAAAATCAGTGTACGAAACCTTAGTTGGTTGGTGGGGTGATAAGGACTATTGGGATTCTTAATCAAAGTGAAACTCAAAAGAAGAGGCAGTGAATTCTCTATATAAATAGAAGCCGAGAATACACTTTGGAGATATAACTTCAAACAGATTGAAGATACACCTTTTTACGCGAGAATATACGTTGGACGCTGGATTTGAGTTCTGGATACGTAGGAACAGTAAAACAAGGGTTTAGTCATTATTTCTTTTTCAATTTTAATTGAAATTATTATTTTTTTAATCAATTTTAATGGCTTTTAAGAAATCCATGTCTAGTTAAATCTCTTTGTTAGAGTGAAAGGGTGAACTTTTAGAGATAGATTTACTTGTGTTTCAAATTGAGGTTTTCAACTATTGAAACATATTGTCAATGTTTTGTCTCTCTTTCAGTTTTTTACTTTCTCAATGATTTCTCATGTCCTGTATGGAGCATATTTCATTGTTTGATAAGTAGAAGAACTCGTTGACCCTTTCGCGATAATCGTTTTATGAATATTCTTTGACTATTTATGCCACGTATACCTAGTACTTCGAAATTTTAACTTAGGTTGAGAACAAACAATTCTTTTTGAAAATTCTTTTCTTCGATTCTTAAAAGAAATATCATATGTGTATTAGTAGCTAGATTT
>JAJJMC010011424.1:0-10683 GCA_023531435.1 Papaver californicum | reverse complement strand
TGTCTCTTTTTTAGTTATTGCACTTTGTCTTCCTTAAACTTTTCAAAGCTTCCCACTACTCAGGAGTTTTGTTCTCGTTAATTGGTTTCTTCTCTACTTCAATTTGACCATTGTTAACTTCTTTTCTCCATGTAAGTAACTTTATTTTTCTTGATTCAAAATTTTCTTTTCATGGCTGAGGGTCTATCGGTGTAGTAAAAAAGATTGTGATTCTAAGGTTATGTATGAATGAAAAGGCCCTTTTTTACACTGTGATTATTGCTAGGTAATTTCTTCATATATTAATTTTTTCCTTCTTTTGTTTCTTTTTGCTCAGATCTTCAATATGTCTCCAAGAAAATCTGATGCTGCCAGCAATCAAGGTGAAAACAGGAGATCAAGTAAGTCTTCTTCATCTCGATATGCTGTTTCTCGTCGAGATTTATCTCTTGCTATCCCTTCTCCTGTTGTACCTCGTACCGTACGGGATTCTTCTCCCGATGTCCCTCATGTTGCCCCCAAGAATAAACGGTCAATGTCATCTTATAGCTATCGATCTATGGATATTGAAGAATTTAAAAGAAGACATAATCTTCAAGGATTTAAAGTTTCTTTTGTAGATAGTGCTTCCGATATGATAACCTACGATTCGATGAAAAAATTTCAATATACCCATCATAGATTATTAATTTCTGTTGGTGCCTTGGAAGCTGGTCTTCATCTCCCTCTGTATGAAAAGAACAACCCTTTCCAGTTCACAGTTCTTGCTACTCGCAGCAGGGCTCCACATACTCAACTTCGTTCTATCACACAGTATAATGGTAATTGGTGGCGAATTCTCGATGAATGTACCCTTCGCAGTGAGGGTCGTACCCGTCTTACTTGTTATGTTCCTGATCCTTCAGAACGTGTTCATTATACGCCCGAGAATTTCCAGAATACTTATGGTGATGGTATTACTGTTAAAAATTATGTCAAATGGAGTGTTAGTCCTGTTCGCAAATGCTCCCAAGGGTTTCCTCTTCTTCGAGAAGTTGATGACCCCAGAATCAAGGTAGCTCCATATACCAATGCTGACTTTCCTTCAAATGAGAGAATTCGTCGAGAACATGATTATAAATGGTATCGCACCCCTATTCTGATCGAAGGACCTTGGGTATATGGTGACATCCCTACTGGTGAAATTCAACATCTTCGCAATTGTTTCCCGAACTATTGCCCCTGGAGATTGAATTTTGATGATTATAAATTTGACTTCAAGGTTCGGAATTCTTAGTTGATATCAATTCTTTTAGATATAGTGTATCGATCTTTAATGTCTTCTTTTAAATGTTATTACTTTTTTGATTCCAGGTCGATCCTTCTTTGGACATCGGAATCCCCCTTCCTCCACCTGATCGAGGTATTAAAATCGTCGAGAATAGAGAGATCGTCGAGAATGAACAATCGATCGAACCCGCAGTTGAGGGTAAAGGAAAGCGAAAATTAATTCTCACAGCAGAGAAGAAGCAGAAGAAGCCCAGAACTCTTGCACTTTCAACTGAGGTTGTAGGAGAGATGGCTTCCAGTTTGGATAAGGGAGAAGGTAGCTCGATTGTTGCTCTTCCATTGGATCAGTCTGATCCTATCGATGTTATTCCAGTTTCCTCGATGCCAGCAGAAATTGTGGTATCGGAACGATCCGATCCTATTGTTACACCTCTTTCTGGTACTTCATCCAATTTTTATAACATCGTTTCTCCACTTCCTTTTGATTTCGTGCTTGATTCCCCTGTACCCGATAATGGTGCATTGGAAACTTTTTCTGGCCTTCCTCAAGAAAAGGGAGATGATATTGTTATTGATGATCTTGTTGATGTAGTGAATGAAGTATCTCATGTTGAAGAAGAGAATACATCGGAGAAGGATAATGCCGAGATACTTCCGATTGGTGGTGTGGAAAATATGAATGTTGAAGCTAATACCGCCATTGTTGAAGAAGCTAACATTACTGACCGGACTGAAGAAGAAAACTCTCCTTCCAGTTCGATCCCTCCTTCCAGTTCGATCCCTCCTTCCAGTTCGATCCCTTCTTCCAGTTCGATCCCTCCTTCCAGTTCGATCCCTCTTGAAGTCGAAGGGACTTCTGAAGTAATTCTCGAATCGATCGCTCCTTCCGAAATTTTGGTTCGATCTACTTCTGTTGCTGTTGAGGTCGATACTTCAATTCCAAGTGGCGATCCTTCTATTCTGAAGTCTATTTCCGATCGAATCTCCAGTGAAGGTTTTAATTTAGTTGGTGATGAAGAAGAAGCATATAAATGGTTTCTTTCTCAAGGGCTTTGGAATGTTTCAGCTACTGCTGAGGTTATCAAATCTGATTCTGGCTTCATGTCTCGATTCCGGGATTCACTTAGTGCGATTCCTATGGATGAAACTTTGGATGCATGGTCCAAGAGTGATATTTTTGAGCAAAATTTTCCTGTAAAGCCTCCTCCAACCTTCAATGAAGTTTTGACTCTTTCCGATAGTTCATTATATTCACTTCCGCAACAAGCTTTAGCCCAACTCCAATATAGTAACGACTGTCTATTTAGTGGTTATAAATTTTATAAGGCTCGAGCTACCATGATGGGATTGATATTCAAGAAAGAATCAGTGGAGATGAAGGAGAAGAATGCCTCCTTACAACAAGTGAATGATGAATTGCAACAGCAAAATGATCTTCTTCAACAACAACTTCAACAGCTTCAACATCAACATAATGATCAATATCAACAACAACAGGATCGTCTCCGAACTATTGAAGGTCACAATCAAGATCTTCAGAATCAAAATCAAGGTTTATTTTTCATACCTTTTCAATTACTATTTTATTTACTTGATTTATATGAAATATTTAAATTTTATACTAGGTCCAGTGGAAAATATGGAGACATTATTTAGGATCGAACGTAGAATGGTACAATTGAATAATCATGCAAGGGAAGTTTTCAAAGAGATGAATGTGGTTAGAGAAAAAACTGACTCAACTGAACGATAGTTTTGATTTAGCCACTTGGAGGCGTAATAAAGCAGAATCAAAATATCGAGAAGTTGTAAAATTGCTAACTCAAAAAGAATTAGAGTTTAAATCTGTTGTCAGAGGTACATTTTTGGTTTACCTGATTTTATAGTTCTTGATATCATAAAACTCGTCTGATATTTTCTTGTATTTTCAGAATTGGAGAAAAAATTTAATGAAGCTAAGGATCGAGTAATACAAGTAGAAACTGAGCTTAATACGGCGAAAGATTCAGTGAAAAACATTACTCAAGAGTTAAAGACTTCTGAATATAATGTGACTCTTAGCGCCTCAAAAATTGAGAGTTTACATGCTCGACTATCTACTGAAATTTCCAAAATTACTGCTCGTGAACAAAAGATTGATTCACTAGCTGCACAATTAAGTGAAGAGAAAAATCAAAAATTGTGTCTTAGTGCTCAAATAGAAGCAAATCAGCAAAAGATCGAAGAGCTTCACAAAGAAATCAACTTTGGGCGTGATTTCGTTCAATGGGTCAGACAGGATGCTAAAGCGAAAATTGTAATGTCCTTCAATACTGCTTTAGATCGTGCACAATCCGATCCTTCAGTGCTTAGTAAGCGCGCTTCTGTGCCTGCAGTTCCTCCTCCACCATCTCGATCCGGTCTTCCCGATATCTGACTATGTCCTTTGTAATTTCATTTACTGTTGACTCCACTATCTTGTACTTTGTTTATCTTTCGTTGATTTTCTTTTGCATCCTTCTGATATGTCTTTAATGTTATTTCCTGCACAAGAAAATGTGATTAAGTAATTCTTTTGGTTATCATATGATTTTCTAAGTACCATGAATTGAAGTACTTTTTACCTCAAATCATGTTGTTCGAGATCCCACACATACGAAACAAACCCGGGCCAGGGGTAAGATACAGGGTTGGTCCCGAACTGTACTCTGAAAATTGATAAACCAATAATTAGGAACCCCTTCTTGATAAGAATTTCATTGTTAATAAAATTCTCTAAGGATAATGTTCACCTTTTGTATATGATTATGTCGTCAATCGCAACGATATCCAGAATATGATGTTCCTGGAGTAATTTTGAGCGCTCAAAGTATATGAATTTCCGGGATTAATGGAATTTTGATTATATTAATAATCATGACAATCTCCAAGATATGATGTTCCTGGATTCAAAGTATATGACATTCCGGGATTAAATGGAATTGTAATATTCTCCATGGTACGATGTTCTTGGAGTGATTATAAAAGAAATTAATGAATTAATTGTCTATGTCCCTGCTTTTTGTGGTAACATTGCATTGTTATTCACAGATAGTAAAGCTTTAAATATTGTGCATTCCACGGATGCTTTAAAATTTCTCCTTGCAAATTCTGAAGATAGTACGACCCTTGTCCTGCCGACGCTTGAATCACGTATGGTCCGTCCCATGTTGGTGCGAATTTTCCTGCTCTTTTGTCCCTTTGGTGTTCTGTTATTTTCCGGAGGACATATTGACCTTGGACAAAATTTCGGGATTTTACACGCTTATGGTAGTCTCGATCTAATCCCCTTTGATAATTCTCCATCTTTTGGAGTGCCACTTCTCTTTTTTCTTCCAAGTCATCCAATTTTTGTAACATGAGATCTGAATTTAGGTTTTTCTCCCATGCTTCTGTTCTGGTCGTAGGCAAAATAACTTCTGTTGGTAATACTGCTTCCGTTCCATAAGTAAGAAGATATGGTGATTCTCCAGTTGAAGCTTTTCTCGTGGTTCTGTATGCCCATAATGTATTATGTAATTGTTCGCACCACTTATTATAATATCCATCCAATGTCTTCTTCAGATTTGTTGCGATTGTTTTATTTGTGGATTCTGCTTGCCCATTACTTTGTGGGTAAAAAGGTGTAGACTTATGTTTCTGAATATTATATGTTTCAAATAGCATATCGATATTCTTCCCCTGGAATTGTTTTCCATTATCAGAGACTATCGCTGCTGGAATCCCAAACCTACAAATGATATTCTCAAATAGAAATGTAAAAACATCAGTGTCTCTGATTCGCGCTAGTGCTTTTGCTTCTACCCACTTGGTGAAATAATCAGTGGCCACAATTAAATATTTTCTTTTCTTTGTGCCTTCAGCTAATGGTCCGACTATATCAACTCCCCATTTCGCAAATGGCCATGGACTAAGAATTGAATTTAATTCCGTAGCTGGTGCTTTGATTTTCTTACCAAATCGTTGACATTCTTCGCACCTTCGAACCATTTCTTCCGAATCTTTCAACATGGAAATCCAATAATAACCCTGCATTTTGGCTTTTAATGCTAGTGATCGTCTTCCACTATGGTTTCCTGCATCTCCATAATGTATTTCTTTGAGAATTCGCAATCCTTCCTTTTGTGATAAACATCGAAATAATGGTCCAAGAAAAGAATGTCGATAAAGAATTCCATCTCTAAGTTGGTAACTGTTTGACTTAAGTTGAATTTTCCTTGCTTCTTTAGAATCTGTTGGTAATACTTTATTTTGTAAATATTGATGTATCGGGGCTCTCCAATCGGGCTTACTTGGTTGATCATTTTCTTGTTGCGATGTAGATGTGGCACTTTGTATGGCTGAGTCATCGATACTATCTTCCTCTATGTTATTTAACACTTGTGCTCTTATGGATGGCTCGTATATTCTCCCAATTTTTAGCGCTTTGGTATTTGGGTCATTTATCATGGACGAGATATACGCCAGTGCATCTGCATGTCGATTCTTTTCACGAGACAAATGTCGAAAAATAATATTTGGAATACAAACTGTTAAACTTTGTACAAGATTTTTGTATCGTTCCAAGTCCTCATCGACCGTTTGATATTTTAACTCGATCTGTCTAATCACCAGCTGCGAGTCACTTGTGAGTCTTACATCACTTATTCCTAGTTCAATAACGAGTTTGAGAGCATGAACTACTGCTTCATATTCTACTATGTTATTTGTATGCTCTTCGAACTCAAGTCGAAATGAGTGTACCATACGTTCTCCCTTTGGTGCTGTAATCACGATACCTATTCCTGCCCCTTCTTTATTTCGCGACCCATCAACAAAAACCTCCCATCGTTGTGAACTATTTGAATCTAGGATATCTACTGGTTCTTCTTCTTCACACCCCGGAAGTCCTTGAATTTCATACTCTTCCTCGATTGGAAAATCTGCCAAAAAATCAGCTAGAACTTGGGATTTCTGCGCAGTTTGTATCTCGTAAACAATGTTGTATTGTTCTAGCTGAGCGTTCCATTTTGCTATTCTTCCTGCCTTCCCTGTATTCTTTAAAACTGATTCCAATGGAGCTTTGGTTAATATACGAACATAATGAGTGAGAAAATAAGTGCGTAACTTCTGAGTAGCAAATACCACTGACAAAATTAATTGTTCAATCTTAGTATAATTTCTTTCTGCTGAATTCAAAGTCTTGCTGATGTAGTATACAGGTTTCTCGATCTTCTCATTCGTTCGCACCATTACTCCACTGATTGCATTTTCTGTTGCTGCTATGTACAAAGTTAACATTTCTTCTGGTTCTGGTTTTTGTAATGCTGGCAATGTGGCAAGATGTAATTTTATACTTTGAAATGCTTGCTCACAACGATCGTTCCATTCAAACTTATTTTTCTTCTTAAGTACATCAAAAAAGGGTTTACATCGTTCTGATGATCTTGCAATAAATCTACTTAGTGCAGCCAAACACCCATTTAACTTCTGTACACTCTTTATACTGTTTGGTGATGGCATATCCGTTATTGCTCGTATTTTTGCTGGATCAACTTGAATTCCATCTTTTGTAACCAGATATCCTAAAAATCGCCCTGATGTAACACCAAAAATACACTTTTCTGGATTTATTTTCATCTTATACTTTCGTAGTGCACCAAAAATCTCAGCCAGGTTCCGCAAATGATCACCAGATAACTTGCTTTTTACTAACATGTCATCCACATAAACTTCCAAAGTTTTTCCGATCCATGGTTTGAATATTGCATCCACTAGGCGTTGATATGTCGCTCCTGTATTCCGTAGTCCAAATGGCATTCTAGTGTAACAATACAATCCTCGCAGAGTAAAGAACGATGTGTGTTCCTGATCTGCTTCTGCTAATGCTATCTGGTTATACCCAGATTGTCCGTCCATAAATGATAACATCTCATGTCCCTCAACAGCATCTACTAACTGGTCAATGTTTGGGAGTGGATAACTATCTTTTGGACATGCCTTATTTAGATTGGTGAAATCTATACAAATTCTTACTCCACCGTTCTTCTTCGGGACAATTACCATATTAGAAATCCATGTAGGGTATCGTACCTCTCGAATGAACCCTGCATCTAAAAGTTTTGTTAATTCTTTTTCCACTGGTTCATGATATTCCGGTGCGACTTTTCGTATCCGTTGGCGAAAAGGAATTGCATCAGGATGTATTTTTAATTCATGCTGGACGATGCTGGGATCGATCCCCGGCATGTCTTCTATTCTCCAAGCGAATACATCTGTATATTCACAGAGTAATTTTGACTATCTGTTATTCCACATCTGATTTTATTAATGTCCCAATTCGCACTTGCTTGGGGCATTCTGCAGTGCCAATGTTTATGATTTTTGTTTGCTCTACTGGGGTGAAAACTGGTTTTGGAATCCCAATTGGAGTTGGGGTTCCCTTTAATTGCTACATCGCCCCTTTCTGCGGCTGATTTCCCAAATTTTCTTGATTTTTGCTATTCTCTGCCTTTTCACTTTCTATTTTATTTTTTGCATTTTTTTCTAGGTATTGATTTATTTCTTCTTCCTTTGCTTTAATTTTTGACTCCTTTTTCTTTTTACATTGTAAATGCTCCCGTTCTTCATTTATTCTTGTCTCTGCCATTATACAAAGTTTAGCATCTTCTTGATCACCCTTTATCTCCATCTCTCCTCGTGGTGTTGGAAATCGTAGATACTGATGATAAGTTGATACTACACCCTTTAATTGATGAACCCATCGTCTTCCAATTATAGCATTGTACGGGGATGGTGCATCCACAACACTAAATCTTGTCAGGATGTTGATCGGTCCGGCTGAAACTTCAAGATCAATTTCTCCCTTTGGTTTGGACGATATTCCATTAAATCCATAAATGACAAATCGTGAAGTGATGAGTTGATCTTCTTTGAAACCCATTTTACAAAATGTATTGTAGAACATCGTATTTAATGAACTGCCCCCATCCAAGAGTATTTTCTTGACATTCCAACCAGATATCAATAGTGTCAACACAAGAGGGTCATTATGCATTTCAATTTCTTGATTTACTTCTTGTGCAGAAAATGTTAATGGATGTGCCATCCAATCCTCCCATAATTCTACTTGCCTTCCTTGAACTCTAAAGGCCTCGTGGTTCCGAATTCTCTTGCACAATTTCTTGTTGATTGCTACATTCAAATCCGTATCACATTTTTCCACACATGAAATCATATTAATTGTCTGTTTGTTATATGGAATATGTATTGCTTTGCCTTCATCATATTTCTCTGATGGTTCAATTTTTTGAACAAATTCCTTCAATTCTCCAGCATCGATCATTCTTTGTACCAATGTTATAAAATTCCTACAGTTGTTTGTTGTATGCCCTTTGTAGTTATGGTACTCACAATAGTCTTTGGAATGTTGTGTATGTTCCGGTTGATTTCCCTTTGTTATTGGCCATTGAAAACCTGGTCGATTCTTCAAAATGTTGAATAACCTGAAATATGAAATATTAAGCTTGGTAAAAGTTCTTTCTCGAAATTGTTGAGCACAATTTTTTCCATTCCCTTGTCGAGGATGTTTTAATCCTTTTGATTCAACTTTTGGAAGACATTTCCTTTTCTGTTCTGGTAATTCTTCAACTGAATTTGTTCTCCTTGTATTTCCTTGATTTTCAGAATTAATTCTCGATCCTTGATCTTGTATATCTTGGAGTCTTGCACATGTTTCTATTATTTCTCTCAATTTGCCTTCAGTTTTTGGATTATTTCGATGGATTTCAACAAAGAGCTGACTCTTCCGATCTACAATCCCCCATTTATAATGGTTTATAGCTGTCATTGGGTCTAAATCACCTATTGCTTGACATATTGAATGCCATCTAGTTGTATATGATCGGATCGATTCTTCTGGCCATGACATTAAAGAATAAAGTCTGTCCTCCCCTGAATCAATTGGTCTGTTATACATGTATGCCTCTAAAAATTTTCTGACCAATTGTGCATAATTATTGATAGAATTTTCCGGTAATCTGTCGTACCACAATAATGTTGTCCCTGTTAAACTTGACGGAAAACATCTGCACATGATCGCTTCATGATCGTCCCATCGCGACATTACTCGGTTATAATACTTTAAGTGCGATGTTGGATCCTTGGTTCCATCGTAACATTCAAATACTGGAATATTATATTCTCTTGGTAACGATACGCGCGTTAAATGTTGCGCTAACGGTGTTCGCTTTGCTTCTTTCAATACCTCTTCTATCCTTCCCCCCTCTTTATTTTTTAATCCTTTAATTTCCTCCTTCATTTGTTCCATCGCTTCCAAACATGTTTCCCATTGGGTTTGTTGAAAGTCACTTTCCTGTTGTCTTCTTACCCGAGATGTCGATCCTGCCAACACTATTCTTTGATCTGGATTCCGCTGTTCATTTCTTGATATTTGTCTACTCGACGTTGGCTCCTGATTTCGTACTCTAGTCACAGTTGGTCTTTGTTCTTGCTGAATTACATCTTTTAAAACTTGGGTTGCTAGTAACTCAATTCGATGGTTGCTTGCTCTTTGTTCCTTTCTTATTTCCTTTATTTCTTCTAATAGGTCCTGTATTTGTCGTGTCTTTCTTCGAGAACTCTCATGATCTGAAGAGAAATTCTGAACCACAGTATTTGACATTAATTCTTGACTTGGGGTATGATTTCCCTCAATGCTTTGTTGTTGTCCTGAATCACTCCCTTCTTCTTGTCTATTTTCCAAGCCTTCATTACTATTTTGGTTCCCAGAATTCGCGTCTTGAGACATATTTTCTAGAATTTGCTGTTTCTTCACTATCTTTTGCCTTCTCGATCGTTTTCCTTCCTCGATATCTAAAAATATTTTCTCAGAATATTAGTCAAATGAACTCTTATTTATTAAATCATAAGAGATTCTAATTATTATTTTAACTGTAAACTTTCCCTATCACAAGTCCAGCTTTTCCTTCTTCATAAAATCTTTGTTTCATATTTTTATCTATTTTATTCCTCACAAGGTATTTTTCATGTTAATAAAATATACTTATCTAAATAAGCTTTTCCCTTACTTTTCACATCTTGCAAAATTAAATTTTCCCATCTTTTCTTACCAAAATTTTTTCTTTCCTGGATGATTTAGTTTTTTTTTTTTTTTTTTTTTTTCATTAAATCTCTTTTTCATTTATCAGGTAGGATAAATCCTTTTTTCATCCCTGTTTCTAGCGCCAAATTGTTTATGCCAAAAAATCCTTTCAGCTAAACAACCAATCAAACTCTTGGATTCAAGTTAAATAAATGTAAACTAACAATAGAGAAACGTTCTTTTATGTAATAAAGAATCATACTTTTCCAAAATGTTTAAACTTAATACAATTGATCATCCAGGTTTTGTAATTTCTGGGTTTATAAAACTGTTTA
>JAJJMC010011420.1:0-10983 GCA_023531435.1 Papaver californicum | reverse complement strand
CATAACTTCTTCATACGAACACAGAATGACCTCATTCTTTTTGCATTAGATTCGTAATTTAATTTTCTACAAGATGGAGGGTAGAAATACTGTACTAGACTGAGTTACACTGGGTCTTTAGAAATTCTTCTCTTGTAAAGCTCCATTTCACTTGTTTCAGAGATGTAACCTGATAAAACACACAAACTAGAAAAGTAATAATAAAACACGCTGATTCACACAAAATATAGCAAATAAGAATAAGGAAATGATACTTAAAATATATAAATTATGCATTTATCAGTAACCCATGCTCATGCGACACGGTAATATCTTTCCTTAACTCCTTTCCTTCGATTGGTAACGGTTTCTCCTTGTTCATATATTTAATCATTCATCTTTAGAACATTGAGGACAATGTTAGATTTAAGTTTGAGGGTAAGGGAGAAACTTTTAAGTTGAAATATGAAACTCCAAAGTCTAGAAACTTGTGAACAATTTAGGATGACATTAACCATTCTAGGTAGATGGAAACTTAGCTCTTTTTCCATAGGAATTGGTGTGCCCAACTAAATGGTCTATTCATAAAATGATACCTAGTTCAGGTGTTAGAAATAACATGATAGTTGTCACTATATCTCGGAGTCTATCTTGACCTTATCACCTTCTATTTTTATTTCTGTAATTTTTGTGTTTCTCTAAGTGATTTGGTGGGGCACCAGTATCGAATTGTTATCACCGCCAGGATGAAGTAGAGTGTTTGAGATCAAGCCCCATTATTGTATTATTTAGACCATTATTAAAAATAAATCGAGTATTGACACTTTGATAGCAATATGTGTGTTTTCTCCCTGTCTTCGTCTCCTAAGCAAGCGTGGAACACAGGATCCATGAGAACTATCATGTAAGATGCTGATAAGGAGCATGCGCTTGGATTCATTTGATCCAATCATGTTTTCAGTACATTTAAAAATAATAAATAATTGTTTTCAATAAATTGACCGCTAGGACCCTTGTATATACCAGCTGAGCCGATATTAGTATAAGGAGTAAGACTAGTGGGAGCGTATCTCAATCCATTAGGATTCATCCTGGCACTGACCTTCAGACAGATATGGGAAACACTGTTCACCTTAGTCAACACGCGGAAACTTCATTTTGTTTATATCCCTTTTCTAAATCTTTTCATGTGATTGTACTTTGATAGATTCTGAGTTTCATATTTGAACGACTATCTAAGTAAAGTTTTGAATTCTTGTATGAATTTTAGTACGATGAGTGCAAACTCGTGTACAACAATTGGACTCATATAGGGTAATGATTCCCATAAACAAAGAATTTAGTATGTAAACTAAATAGCTTGTTTAGTGTTTACCCTAAATCGTTCACAGGTAGCTAGAGTTTGGAATAAAAGGTTTTATAGGTACACCTCTTGTAAACCCTCACGAGACTAAAACTATTTATATTACTACTACTCAGCTTTTGTATTAATATTATCTTTTTATTATTTTTGTATGTATTTTGGGAAATAAACATTTGTGAAAAATTGGATTAAAAAAATGATAAAAGCACCCAGAGAAATTACTAAAGGCACCTAAGCAAATCGATAAAGGCAACCACAGTTTTGATAGGGACACCCGTCCCCTTTGTTTGAAAATGAATTTTGGCGGGAATATATCCTTCTCGCATGTGAAGATTTCAAATGTGATTTTTGGGTATTTCTCAATTAGTTAAGACAAGGATATTTTCTTACCTTATTAAGAGGGATGTGTACACTAATTCTACGCGTAAAATCAACATTTTAAAACCTCGTCAAAATAGCTCTCGCAATAAAGCACAGAATGGAAACTTTTCTTAGAGATATATCTTGCTTAAAATAAGTGATTCAATATTCTCCTTGATTTTGTTAGAACAAACAAGGAAGCCGTGTTGAAGGAAAATTATTCTCCAGCTCTATATGGTAATAGAATTACCGAGAACAATTGCAACTTAAAAGAAAATCTTCCCGAGATTTTCAAAATATGATTTTGAAGATTCGAAAGAACACTTGGAGTGGTTTGTGTTTACTATAAATAGAGGAGTTGTAGAAAAGTTTAGGAGGGATGGCTCTGGCCAGAATCGAAGAAATAAAAAAAAAATCAGAAAATTTGTTCATGATCGTGATGAAGAGGATGAAAAAATCGTTGTTAAAAGGTTAAAGCTTTTGTGGCCAAAAAGTTGAAGATTATGTTGCTAAAGCTTTTAATCTTTGTAAAATTTATCTTCATTTTGCAATGTTTATCTTCAGTGAAACACTTTTCCCTCTGCAACAATGAGTTCGCAAGGCTTATCAACGTTGCGAATTTCCTGTTTTCATTATTTTCACTCTTTTTTATCATTTGTAAACACTTTGAGTCATGAATCATTATTTTAAACAAGTGATTAACATGAAGAGCTAAACCCCTTTGCTGAGGCGACGGAGGAAGCAATTGTTCCAAGAAAAGTGGTATATTTCTATTTTAATTGATTTTTGTAATTTCTTTTATGATTATTTGCTTTGAGTAAACATTGATTTAAGGATTTTTATTAAGCAGTTGTGATTTCTTTTGATAGAGCATGCTTAGCCTAGGGTTTTTGATGTTATATACTTTCGATTTATAATTGTTACTTTGAAAATTTATTTTTGCAACATATTAGAATCACTTTAAACGTAAAGAATTGCATGAATATTGATTAGATTGAATCACTTTAATTGGTTAATGGTGAAATCCATAACCTCAGTATTTGTGAATATTATTTTCATATTTTGTGTATATTTTCTAGTTTAAAATTAGTTTTTAAATCTAAAACAAATCTTCACAAGTTCGAGAGTTTGAAACTCATTCTTACCACAACTACAATCTACATCACCTCCCATATTAGAAGTAGTTTCTCAAAGAGTTGTTAATCCATCTTTTAAGAAGGTACCTAATATGGGGCTAAAATTGAATGCCTCTAAAGTTCTATCTGAGTTGCATATCGTTATCTGGACTAAGTGTTGGGGTTACTATCTTTGGATGATAGTTTCACTTTCACTATCTTATACTAATATTCTTGTGAAGTTATTGTTAGAATTGCATATCATTATCTGGACGGATCCGTAAATTTTCATATTGTTGGTGTATAGGCGAACAGAAAGTCATGCTAAGGACGTTAAACTAAGCGATGCATGGGAAGCAACCCATAGGTTTAGTATTTTCTTGTCTTTTTGGTATTTCTTGTCTTTTTCTTGTTATTTTGAATTTTCATATCATTATAGGATTTTCCGACTTGATTTAACATTGGAGGAGTCAATTTACATTGAGTACAATGTAAATTTGAAGTGTGGGGGAGTGGTTAGCATATAGAATTCTTAAGTATTCACTTCTTAAGTAGAAAATTTTCAAATTTCTTGCAAATATTTGCATGAAGCTCCAACTTTTGAATATTTTAGAGTCACTTAGTATACTTCTAGCTAAGTTTACATACGGAATTCTTACCAGGGTAACTGAACTTAGAAGTATTAGAGAACCATATTCGGGTTTCTTAGTTGTTGAGAGGCTGAAGCCGAAAAAAAGGGACTTAAACCGCCGGTGGCGAATACAGTATTAATCATTATCTATATATGAGTGAGGCACAAAACCTTCAATTTTTTGTACCTGTCTAAATTGTCCGTTTAGAGTGTTTCATCTGCGCAAACTCCGGGTAGAATGATGAGCTACCCAACCTCGCACCAATTTCAACATTATTTTTTGACATCTTGAGCGATAACTCTATTAATCTTGAGGGTGACATCATAATTGCGAAAAAAAACCTTACCTTATAGTTTGATTTGCAGTTGGCACCATTTTCTCTCTCTCGACAACAACAGGTCCATAAAAACACCATCACCATCAACAGGCGGAATATTACAAATTTGAAGAAAGTTGAAAACGTTCAAGCTAGGTTTATAAGCAACGGTACAAGAAAGAACGAATTTCAGATTCGAGTAAAGCAATAAGATAAGGGGCAAAATTATATATACATGTTGAAGACTCATGTCCAAGAGCGAAGAAAATCAAAAGAAGTATATGAAGTTATGATACCGAGACAATATAAGTTGTTAAGAATCAAGTGGTAAAGTCCTTCTACCATGGCCATATTAGTTTGATTGTTATTCTTTTAATTTCTATTTCATATTTCTTCTCTGAAAAGAAAAAAAAATCCAAAAAAATCCAAAAACAGAGGAAAAAGAAAGTTTTATTTTGCTTAGAGTATATTTATTTTTGTATTCATTCAATAAGGTCGTGGGGAAGAAGAAATTTATAAAGAAGTTTCAAGCAACAAGAATTTGAGGAAAAAAATTACAAATTGTCAAAGTTCTACAAATTTCAAGAGTTCATCATCTACAGTTGAAGCGGAAGACGAAGACGTTTCTATGAGACGTTTTGAGAGTGGTGTTGATTGTAGAATGGATGAGAAGGTGAGTGATCATTCTCATCCTTGCATAGTGGTTGATTTTCTTTCTTAGATATGATAAAAAAAAAGTTCTTTTCTTCCCACGTTTTTATGGGATATAAAAGTATAATTCGGAAGGTTTTTCCTTCCCACTATTCAACGTGTGCAGGATTTCTTTTCATTCCTGCATGCACATATGAGAACCATAAAGTGCGTCTTACGAGTATAAATTTCATAAAACCCTAATGGTAAGGTGGAATGCTTATTAGATCGCTCTTGAGGCTGGATTCCTTCATATGGTTGTTTTCTCCTAACTCAAGAGTTAAGCATGAGAATGATGTTCTTTGCATTTCTAACTTCTTATATTAGTGTGTAGAAACTTTATGTCCTCATAGCTCTTTGGATGCATGTGCTTTGGAATATTTGAAAGTTGGAAGAGTAGGTTTTGTGGGTATACCTCTTGCAAACCATCACGAGACTATAACTCGTCCACTAGGGACACCTAGGGGTTTAAAGGTTTGTTACACATGCTAAGTATAACCGTAACCTCGACAAAAGGGAGTTGTTGTATTTTACTTTAGTTTAGTTTGCTCGAGGAGTAACAAAGTATAAGTGTGGGGGAATTTAATAGGTGTATAAAACACCCTAATTGTGATCAGGTAATTATGCTTTCTTTGATATTTCCTTCATAAATTTTGTATATTATGACTGATCAGCCAACAGAGCTCCTCTCCAATACCATCTGCATCTTCACCACCTCACATGCATCCTTACATCCTCTACCAGCATCCTCTCCAAACCCTTACAACACCACCAGGCCATCAGAGCTACAGCTACAGCCAACCCCCTCCTCCATTTGTTTGCTACATCATCATCCAGGCCACACGATCCTTGCAGAGAGCTAGCAATTGCATCACCACCAGTGACCAGTCCACCGCCCTGCCGCAATTCACAACACCATCAGTCCATCCATCAAACTGCTTGATCTTGATTTAGTTGGTTTTAGAATCTTGTTTTATATTATTATTTTTATTTATGAACTCCATGTGTAGCTAAATATTTGTTTGATTAGGGATATTTCGAAACTATGTGATATGATTCAAATTAATCTTTCTTTTCAATAATGTTTTATTGTTTATCTTTTACCGAGTTTATGACCATGGATTGTTTACGAGTGTTCAAACGGCCAATTGATTATCTTGTTTGCAGTTCTAAAGCTAGATAATTGAGCCGTAATCCTTAATTGTTACGACGATTTGCAATAGGATGTTTGTGGATTTTGATACGTAAAAGATAATCCTAAGTTAACATGTCGAACTTATGAACATGTGGTTAGGCTCAACCCGATTCACGGAAAATATTTATTGGTTAAGTTACACTAGAGAGCTTATTCAAAAGTGGTTTAATTGGCTAGAAACTAGTAGAGAACTTACTCTACGAAGTGACCTTGAAGTCTAATGGACTTGTTGAACTCATAATTTTTCTAGGGTTTTTAGTAAACGTATTTTGAAGAACATTTCATTTGTATTCATGTTCTCTAGTGGAGAAAGAATCCTTAATCATCCTTATCCTCATATTCGCACTCTTTTACTTATTTTCATAGATTTGCATTAATCTTATTTTCAGAAATTTAATCTACAACTTTAACTCAACGCTCCCTTAGGAACGAACCTGTTTATCATTATTCTACTAGTTAGTGTAAGAAAGTAAGAAATATATTTTTGACGAATTTGATACCTCGATCAATAAACCCGGATCTGTACAGTATCTTGATCGAAGATCCATGGATCACAGACGGTATCTCCCCATGGCCTTTCGTCTCTAAAAGAGTCCTTCCTTCTCAAGTCCCCGCATTAAAGGAAAACTAAACGACGTGAAACCTACTTTCGTGACCTTCGGGACAAGAAAGTAGGTCAACTTCCTTCATTTAAGACTGATACGTTGGGAAGAAATGGCATTGAGAAACGTTGTTGACTTAACAGTTAGGTTTCGTTTTCAGTTCATTTTATCGATTGAACTCTCTTTTATTACAATCAGTTTTTAGGGTGAACAATCTTTATGGCAATTCAATTTCTAGGATAAACCCTTATTTCGCCCTATATGTTTGAAACCAAATTGACTAAAACTTTGATAGATTCTAAGAGAAATCTTGCAAAAGAGAGAGAGTTTAGAATTTGAGCCTTATTTTCTAATGTACAACAATAACTTACCGTTTTCTCCACCATTACTATACTCTACACAGCTCTTCAACTATATTACCTTCAACTCTTGGAAGGAATAAAAGAGACATGGAAATGAAAAATGAGAGAAGAATAAAATAAACAAATTTTGAAAAAATAAATTAATAAAGACAAAAATAATTTGAGAAAAGAAAAATGAAGAAAATAGATATACAAAAAAAAAAATAGATCTCAAGTTCTCTAGTTAGTACTTCAGTGTGTTGAAAACAAAACGTTTTAACGTTTAACATTGATAATGATACCTTGAGATCATACAAGATTCAACGTTAATTTAGGCTGTAGAATGGTGTTCACATAGCATTTTTTTTCTCGGTTTTTAGACGAAGCTGACTAGCTCAATTCTGTAAGATCTTCAGTTCTTCAGGTACAAGTAAAATTAGTCAGAAATATAAGAACAGTCTAATCGCGAATTTTGATGCACCCAGTGCATGCTACATATCTGACAAAATAGCGTGACACGTCTTGTTAATAACTAGACCGTTGTGTAAACAAAATAAATGCGACATATCTGACAAATGCACCTTTTCACATAACAAGAAGAAAATGCATACAGAATTACAGAATTACAAATTTGTATGAAATCATAAAAGGAACTCTATCACCTTCCTATATTCAGATCAATTCGCATGAAATCAATGATTTGATAAGTCATATCTCACTCAACCTAAGTAGAGTTGCCAAGAAAAGAAATAACATTAATACCCACCGATTCAAACAAGAAATAAACTCTTTATACTAGATTATTTCTTCATCTTTCTATGGTCTAGTCACTTGTGTACCCTTACCTCTACAAGAACTTTTAGCTACTGGTCACTGAGGAATCGAACCATGTTTTTGCTGTTGTTGTGCTGGTGGTGGTGGAGGCGGCATACCAGGTGAAAGACCCATGTGCGGTCCAACTTGCCTCATGCCAGTCCCACTTTGATTTCCTGCCTGTTATAAAAGAATACAAAAATGACAGCTGCAGATTAGGATCTACGATGCCCTTTTTGCCTCCGAAAAGCAAACAGAATGCTATATTGGAACGTCTTTGAAACAAATAAATTAGCTATTGCTAATGTAATAAATACTAACAGGGTAATTCTGTATCAGGACCAGATCGGAGCACTATCCTGATATTCTTGAGGTTGATTCTGGCTAAACTGTGATACTCGCAGGCAGTAGGAAAATTTGAAGGGTCTCTGAGTTAAATATGATACTAACAATCCAGTTAAGAGAAGAAAAAAAATGATCAATTCTTGCAACAAACTTTCTCACCGCCATGATTATTACACCCAATCGAACCACATGAAGTATGAACAACCCGGGCAACTAATCATATATTTGTATTACTACGGTGTATGGAACTTCGTAAAATTAATCAAGGTTTTTTTAGAGAGGGAGACTAGACACGCATAACCATCCCAGTCTCCCAGATACATCTTAACACAAGAAATACAAGAAACATAAATGTGAAAACAAAACCAGTAGTGATAGGTATTACCTGGTACGGATTAAGTCCTGGAACCATAGACATTTGAACAGGTAGATTGTATGGACCGCCCAATGGAGGATACATTTGGCCCCGTCCACTTGGACCTGAAGGGCCCTGAAGATTAGGCATCCCATTTGCATAACCACCATGTGGAGGTTGTTGTAAAGCATTAGCTGGTACAGATCCTGAATGCATTTGATTCATACCCATCATATGTCCTTGTTGCATTGGAGGGACCATCTGATTAGTTGGACCTTGGATTCCCTAAACGAGAAAATGCATCGAAAAGTTATCAACTGAGAAACATGTTCATTTTAAATTGGGTCAGCATCCTTCAAGAATGACTTTGCATAAAGTTTTATACGCAATGTGTTCACTGCCCTAGATACGGTGAAAAAATCACCACGGTCTAGATACCTTTTAGCATCGAAAGATGGTTTTCAATGTATGATAAACAATAAACGGCCTAAAAAACAGCAGACTTTTAACATGATTGAAAATGTTAGAATGATTTTACTTTCCATGAGAAAGAAGTACATGGTGAAAAAACATATTCACTAAACATCAGCCCTATATCAAACTACATTTGGGTCTTGCAAGCGCTTGTACAGTAATTTTATATGTAGAGACTTTATAAACAGATAGTACGTATGTATAACCTGAGAGAGACAGAATAAAATACCATTTGACCAGGCATTGGTGGCAACTGTGGGGAGTTAGACATCGAGGGCATGGGCAAAGAACCTGCCATTGGGGGAGGGCGAGACAAATGAGAATGTGGTAGGAGGGACAAATGAGATGGCGGTGGCTGCATCTGCGGCATATTTGAGGGTGGGACTTGTAAAGAAAGTATTTGCTGCTGGTATGGTTGATGTTGTTGTTGTTGTTGTTGGGGTGGCATATGATGAGAAAATTGCTGATAAGATTGACCCGGGGCAAGAAGGGATGGATGTGGACCCGGTGGAAGGGGAGGAGCCCCGACAGGCATAGAAACTGGAAAAGATTGCTGTTGTTGCTCTCCTTGATCAGATGTGTCAATGGATGGTATGGATAATGGCATTGCAGCTCCAATACCAGGGATGGTTCCTTCATTTCGAGGCAGACCAGTAGCAAAAGGTCCTGGAGTTGATGGGCCATCAGGTACTGGAAAATTACTGGGCACACGACCCGCCATAGCAGGATTGTGCTCACCAAATCCTGAAAATGCTCACAAAAAGTCAACTGATGGTAACAGAGAAATGGAGGTAACAAAAACAACCAAGGATTTCCATTGATTCATTATAAGGCATACACTCAGAAAGGACAAGGAAAGATATAAAGTATAAACATTTTCACCAATATATCAGGAAGGACATGAAAAAGAAGGAAATACATCCCAAGAAGCAAAGCAGTTGAATTATATGGTGTGGAGAAGAGGCATACAAATGGACCTCTTGTCTCAATGTAAAGGGACGAGATGAACATTTCAAAAACAAACTTAAAATGACAATAGAAAGGTGTAAAAGCAACCTTGGTTGTATCCAGTATTGAATTTATCACGAGGAGGATCTCCTGGTCTATTTCTACACCAAAACCTTGTTGTATGATCATTGCTACCGCTGCACCATTAAAAGAAAAAGGTAAGTACGCAAAATCCTCATGCAGCAAATACAGTACATACACTACTGTCCTGGTAATCACACAACGCTGTGCTTAATCCCACCCTTTGAGCACATAGAACTAGTAATGATGGTAAATCCAGTCAACAATTTGCTGAGCTGATAAAAGGTATCATCAGATTCAAGCAAAGATTATACTGCAAACCAGCTTTGGCGCTATATGTCTCTTCCCACTTCATTTTGTTGCAAAAGTATCAAGAAACTATAACGACTATAATTAATTCAACTATAGAAATGGAACCCTAACATGCATGGACACCATTTCCTGGACTCAACTGTGACGGACACAAACTTTGCCCACGCTTGTTGACACTTCGGCAGGTACTTGCGCATTGTTCAGTTACAGGTTGTGTCGTTGTGACTATATCTTGTGTGTTTGGGCACATCGATATTTGAAGCATGTATGCCAGCGCTAACCGCATGAATAGATCTTAATAACATATTGCAACTGAAAACTAAAGCACAAACCTAACCGGACAAGTAAATATGCATGTGCAAGGCCATGACTGTAACAGTCTCTACACTCACTGTACACCCTTGCACCAAATTTTGACACTGAAACGCCTGCCCACATATGCATGATTTTTTTCGACAAGTTCCAGTGTGAGTTGAACAAAGTAAATCTATACAAGGAATCAAGAATAAACCCCTTATTATACACAACTTTATGCCCAGCTCCCAGTATGTGAGCAGAATTCACCTGTTATGTATTATTCTAAACATCTACTGTTGTATTAAAGCAAACTAAGAGATGACAACTTACAAGATCTGTTGTCGTGATAGTTCTAATATTTCATGTGATGGCTTGGGTAACTAGTGATTCCATCGTGGAAATTATGTATGTGTCATTTCAAGCTTTAATTATTTGACAATATTTTTCTGTTACCAAATCTTTGACTTTTATGAAGCTCTACATGCCAAATTAAATGCTCAAAATTAATTTCCAACTTCTTTAAGACCAACTCAATTATGATTTTTGAACCCCAAAATATTACTCAAAACAGTATCAAATACATAGTTCAGGTGTTGGCTTAGACTCTCTATCAACCCATGATCCAGCATAGTAAACTGACATCATTACTTATTTTCTTTTAAAGCAGGTATCACAATTTCAAATACCAGTATTATTTGAGACTAACAAGTGCTAGTCTGCATTCTATTGCTTGCCACTAACAAAAGGTTGGTCAAAGAAGTTACT
>JAJJMC010011418.1:0-43079 GCA_023531435.1 Papaver californicum | reverse complement strand
ACACACACACACACACATACTCACAAGTTTGCAGGTAGTCCTGAACTAATTAACATGACATTCATCATCTCCTTAAGGGTTCGGTTTTTCCTTTCAGCCACTCCATTAGATTGTGGTGAATAAGGAGGGGTTACTTCATGTATAATGCCTTGTTCTATGCAAAAATCTCCTATAGGAATTACATATTCATCACCACGTTCAGACCTAACAGTTTTAATGGTAGCACTCATTTGGTTTTCAATTTCTAGTTTATATATCTTAAAGGCTTCTAAGGCATCATCCTTACCTTAAAGTAAATATATGTGACAGTACCTCGTACACTCATCTATAAATGTGACAAACCATTTTTTACCACCTCTAGTTTGAACTGATTTCATGTCAACTAGGTCTGAATGAATTAATTCTAAAGGTTTAGAATTCCTCTGAATATTTTTCTTATAAGATTTTTTAGCATATTTTGATTCTACGCATATTTCACATTTATGTTCATTTTCCAGAGTAAATTTGGGTATGCAGCCTATGCTAGCCAGTTTATTCATTGATTTATAGTTTACATGACCAAGTCTACCATACCAAACATTCAATGACACACAAACATAAGAAGAAGAATCAAATTTATTCATTTCAACAGAGGTTACATTAAGTTTGTAAAGACCCTCAGTCTTATAACCCTTTCCTACATAATCCTTACCCTTAGTGACAATCACTTTCCCAGATTCAAAAACAAGTTTAAAGCCTTTATCATCTAACACACCACAAGATACAAGATTTTTGCAGATGTCCGGAACATGAAGAACTTCATTCAATGTGAGAGTTTTTCCAGAAGTGAGCTTCAGCCCAACTTTGCATTTTCCCGCAACCTGTGCTGCGGACGAGTTACCCATGTAGAGTTTCTCCCCTTCCCCTACCTTCTGATAGGAGGTGAACATATCTCTGTTTCCACAGACATGCTTGGTAGCACCAGAGTCTGCCCACCAGTCTCTCACATTGGTTACCAAATTGACTCCAGACACCGTGCCAGAAAACTCATTCTTGTTGCTTTCAACCAAATTAGCATTGTTTTTCTTGTTATTAAAATCCTTACTTTTCTACAATACATTGTCATATGGCCAGGAATTCCACAAACATAACAAGCACCTTTAATTTTACCAATACCAGATTTGGGTTTCGGAAAAGTACCTTTCTTGTGAGGGCCAGGCTTGCGGTTGGACATGTCCCTTGCGGAAGATACATTCTTGTCTTTGGAGCACAACAATTCTTCCACTTGTATCTTCTTACCCAATTCAACCATACTGACTTCACCAGTTTCATGTCTCAGTCTTCGCTTGTATTCAGACCAAGAAGAAGGTAATTTCTCAATCACCGCAGACACTTGAAACGTTTCATCTATGACCATACCTTCAGCAATAATTTCATTGATAATGCGCTGAAGTTCAAGAAATTGGTCAACCACAGGTTTATCATTTTGTATTCCAGGAACCGGGCAACTAAAAACTTCTTACTACCAGCAGTTTCCGCTTCATATTTTGCTTCTAAGGAAGCCCATAAGTCCAAACGCAGGAAAGTTTTCTTTTGCGTTATAGAAATCATAAAGAGCATCTTCTAAACAGTTCAGAATATGGTTTTTGGCCATATAGTTCTGTCTACTCCAACTTTCTAACTCTCTTTCATTTCCCGCATCATTTAAACTCTCATTAAAGGATTTCAGAACTAATTCATCAAGCATGTGAAAACTCAGAAAGAATAACATCTTGGATTGCCATCTTTTGAAATCTTTGCCATTGAACTTTTGTGGTCTGTCTACATCACTTTTAGCCATTGAAACAGAATAAATATTTATTGTATTAGGATTGTTGGTTCTTCAACAATGGAAAACACTAAACAAGAGAAATTGTTAACGTTAGAGGAATCTCTGAAGTTGATGCACACACAAGGACAAAGCCACCTGCTCAGTAAATTGTCCTTAAAACAATAGTCCAAGGGTACTCCTCAAGAATGAGAGATGCTATACCCCAACAGTGGAGATGTGTCCAGGATAGAACTTCCCGTTATGATTTGTATAAGCACAATACAAATCACCCTCAAACGAACTTAACAGCAAGATAGTGGAAGGGAATAAATAAACAATTTTGCGCAAAACAAAGCAAGAAGAGGAGAAAATATCTAGGGATAGTAGCCTGCTCTGGAGTACTTTGAAATGATAAACTCGTTTTTCTTTTATAGCGAAAAGAAGAGAATGGAAATTTAATGGCAATCAATTACGTGCATTAAGCACGGTCATTAGGTTTAAACGGAATTAAAACGGTCACTTTATTCTCTCTTTTAAATCAGCTTGATACTCGCCGGGTCAGACGCCCCCCATATTTAATACAAAATTTATTTGATTTTAAATTCTTTAATGAAGATATTCTGTTCAAAAAAGGTAAGCCTTGATTGGTCCGCAGCCGCAGCTACGCCCGCTCCCGCAATACATACTCATTCCCACAGCACCCGCAACCACAACCACAAGTCCGCAAGCACGAAGCACCGCACATGTGTGAAAAATATGTTTGCTCCAACTAGCACATTGCCTTAGTCCTCCCCCAACCACAAAAGCTTCTAAACCTTAAGGGCCCTCCCTTAGTTTCATTTTTTGCGGTAATAAAGAGAGGACTCATCTCTAGTCTCTCCAATGTGGGACTAAAGGTTCTTCATTTACAATAGTAAAAAATGAGTTAGTGTCCCTTAGTGATTTCTAGGTCCTAAGGTCCCTTCCCACCAAGACCAAAATATATTTTAAATTCATTTTTCTCCAACAAAACATACATGAGAAGGATATCGTGAAAAGGCATGGTTTATTCCCTTATGTGGTTCATCCCCTTCTGTGACTTTGTATATATAGTGCTATATCAGGATATAACCCATTAAAAGTTGATGCCAGCTCGACGTATGTCTGAAAATTTTATGTATTGCATGAGACGTATATACAGAATAATTATAAATTATAAGTTACTAATTAAACAATAATACCTGCCCAATCTCATATGCCTTTTGCTCTTCTTTGGAGTCAACAGACTGACCAACCCACACAAATACATCTGCAAGTGTGTTGAGTATCAATGTATCCTCAGTCAACTGGTCATCCTGAGAGAAGTTGTATATTTCTGCTACCTGCTCAATTTGGAAACAAGAGGAAGAGGTACGCAAACACCAAATATAAACCTTCCTTAACAGATCACATTATTCTTTTGTTATTCTTTACTAAACTCCTTTAATATTCATTTAAACCATGATGCAAAAATTTAACATTGCATCCTTTGCAGGAGAAGGAAAATAAAAAGGGCGTAGAACTATATTTTTAACTCATAATCCAAAAAATGAAAAGGTTAATAAAAGCACACCTCGAATTTTCCTTCTGACCTACACCGGGAAAGAAACCAAAACATTGAAAAGGATCAAAGAAGAAAAATCATCAGCTTCTACCAGTAGTTTGCGTATCCAAGGGAATATACTGAAGAAGAAAATATCCAAATGCCAGCAAATGAGTAACGACCTTTATTATACGAATAAGTACATAAATGAGGATTTCTAACAATTTCCTAAGGTTCCTGGTTGCTTGTGTAGCTTTGCCTGCTTCTCAGTGCATTCCAGAATGCTGGACTCTCGGCTTCTTCCTTCGTATCTTGGAAAGCAACACTTGGATGAATTTTTACAGAGACGAAATATAGTTAAAGATCACATTGCAGTAAAAAAAAAGGCCAAACATAAAAATATATTATTCCTTAAAGCATTCTTTTAAGAAACCTGAAATTTTTGCAGCTAATTGTTTATGCTCGGTGGTACTCTTGTTTCCATGCTATATAAAATATGAAGATCCATATTGCAAAAGGAAACACTCATTGGAGTTCAAAGATAAGGCCACCTAAATACATGTACCCAAATGTGTTATGTCATCAGGAAGGGGTAAAAAAGTTATACAGTAACAGGGTATATATTCTACTAAAAGAAATGCCATTACATGCAAAACTTTGCATAGAGATTGTAATGAAAGTAACAGAATCAACAGATACGATGAAAGTAACGGATGAAGAAAGGTCAACATACTGGCGCTCATGCGCCTTAATCCTTCAAAAACACAACTTGGCCACTTATACACACGTTAAAAACATAGAGACAAAATTAGAGCAAGCATATCCATAATTTTGTAATGAATTAATAAATCAATAGTTAAAGGTCTCTTACTTCCTTCAGCTTAAGGATTCGATTGCATTTAGTAAAGACGAGGTTTAAACTCTTGTTTTTCATATTTCTTGAACCTTGCAGCAACTCCCTCAAATGGAATAATCCATAATTGTAAGTATGAAAGGAACTTGTCGGACTCATTCCCTTGGGGTTCCTTGTGCTACACAACACGTGCAAGGACATAAATTCATCAGTTTCACGTGTTCACATCATAAGAAGAAAGTATCATATTATGTTATACCGAGAAGTACAAGAACAAAATAAATAATAAAGAAAGACAGCTATAAAACATTTATTACACATCAGCTACATCGCGAGCAGAAAAGTCAGACTAAATTAATGCATACAAGACACGTGGAAAGTACACAAGAAAAAGTATCATCAATAGCCAAGACAATCATTTGCGCTCTGGCCATCTTTTGCACCCTATAATCATCTGGTTATCTCTTGCGCCCCATAATCATCTGGCTATCTCTTGCGCTCCATAGGCATCTGCGCCCTGCTACGCGCGCGATATAAATTTTAATCATGCAAGAGTAAATATGCTCCACGTCAAGTACCACACGTCACACATGCCAACCTCCACATAATAAAGACAAAGGACCAACAAATAGTCAATCCAAAGGGAAGCTGCGCATCAGCAAGCGGAACTAGTAAGAAGCATTACTAATGGAATAAGATGAGCTGCGCCCAAAGACAAAGATAAGATCAAGCAGATTAAAGATAAGATGGAGTGAAGAAGAGGGACCCATCATATTTTACTATAAATACCAACCCCAAAATAGAAAGAGGGGGGAGAACAAAAAGAGAGAGAAAAAACTCTGAAGGAAATTCAAGAAGGAAAAAAAAAGCTAAGACTAGGTTAACAACTCTGTTGAACTAAATTTCTTTAATTCCTTATATAACCATGTGTACAAAATATGTGTTGATAATTAATAAACTGTATTTTCCTGTGGATGTAGGCTTATTAGCTGAACAACGTTATATATTAAGTTGTTTTCATTTATATTTGAGGAATGATTACCTGTATTATAATTTTTCTGTATCAATTACACTTCAAGAATTGTCATTTATAAACTACTTAAGTTTTTGGTTGTGATTGACCACCAAAAATGATCGTCACAATCTGGCGCTAGAAGAAGGGGACGTGTAAAGGATTTATCTTACCTTGTATCACAATTTTGATTTCATTTCCATTACAATTTTATTCTCTGTACCATTTCAAAGCATCTACTGTATCATTTTACCATTTAAATGTCATTTCTCGACAAATTAAATTTTGGTTGTTGTCGATCATGTAATGGTCGCTACAATTTTATTCTCTGTATCATTTCAAAGCATCTATTGTATCATTTTACCATTTAAAATGTCATTTCTCGACAAATTAAATTTTGGTTGTTGTCGATCATGTAATGGTCGCTACAATTTTATTCTCTGTATCATTTCAAAGCAGCTATTGTATTATACAAAATCTTTGATTCATGCAAAAAGCGTTAATAAGTAAGAAAAATTTTGGACCTTAGAATTTCTTGTTACCCACTTTTTGTATGAATTTGTACACATTAAAGGAAAATGAAAGATTTATTCAGCTTATGAAGTATATATTCATTTGAAATGGTTTGAATTACTTATGTTTTTATAAATAATTTTTTTGAAATCATATAATTTTTATAGAAAACTACCAAAGGAATTCTCAAAAGCAGCAGAGGATTGGTATTAGAACAAAACCAAACATTACGATAGGAAATCAAACAAGGTAGAAAATATGTCACAAGCAGAAAATTCACGAAATCAAGAGATTTACGCAAGAGGAATTCTTCAACAAAGGGATATAGTAAATAACCCAGAGAGTCAGCAAAGCAATTCAGAGGGATATTCTTCACTTCAGGAGAATAATCAAAACAATTATGAACATAATCGTTCTCCATCACAGGATAATACCCAGAATACTATTGATCATCTACAAAATTTAATGGAGGATATGAGTAAGGTGCGCAAAGAGCAACGAGTTTGTGCCGAACAAATCGCACGATTAACTAAAGAAAATCAAACGTTGAAAGAAACGATCCAGCGTAATGCGGAGCCAGCTGCCACCAGAACACGAGGACAAGAAGTAAGTTCCAGTAGATTCGAAAGCAGAAGAGAAAGAAGTAGTCGAGATCAAAGAATGGTACTGAGATCCACATCACAGCAACCTGGACAAGAAAGGATGAATCGGGCAAACCCAGGACCACAACATGATCAATGGAAAAAATGCTTTGAAGCTATGGAGCAAATGAGGGAAGAAATAAGAAACCTAAAGAATAAAGAAGGTGGGTGAATAGAGGAAGTGTTAAAGGAAGCTAGGCGAACGCCATTGGCACCACAATTAGCATTTGCACCAATACCCCGAGAATGCAACGTTCCTGTTTTTGAATGCTATGATGGTACCAGGGATCCGACCCCGCATTTGAAATACTACAACCAAATCATGGTGTGTTGGGAGCAAAATGATGATGTAATGTGTCGATGTTTCTCATCAAGTTTGAAGGGACTGGCACTGGCATGGTATGATAAATTGCAAGAAAGTTCTATTCATTCGTATGCGTAGCTGATTCAAATTTTTTTGGAAGCATATATGTACAACAGGCCCGTTGACTCGGGATTGGATAGATTATATTCTCTCGCTTCATGGTCAGAAGAATCAATTCGTGATTATACATCCCGGTGGCATGCAATCTGCCAAGCAATTGGAGATGTTGAGCCGGATGCTGCCATTAACAACTACAAGTGGGGAATAGCTGACCGAAAAAGTCAGCTCTTAGTTGATATTCATAATATCAACCCGAAAAATGAAGGGCACCATAGAAAAATAATCTATACATGTGCAAGACTGCAAGACATACAGGGGAAATGTCCAAGGATAGTATCGCAACAGCAAGGAGATGCAAAAAGAACAAATTCAATAGAACCATCGTCTGGGTCGGGAAAAAGATTTTCAAATAAAGATGAAACTAGTGAACCAAAGCGTCCACGAATAGAGGGAAAGAAGAAATTTTTTCAGGAGCGAGTGTTTACAAAAATTAACACTTCATATTCTGAAATTTTAAAAATAATAAAAAGTAGACCAGACTTCCAATGGACCCCAATAAAAAATCGACAACCAGAGCACACTCTAAACTCAAAATAATATTGTGAGTACCATTTCTATCGGGGGCATTCAACCGATCGATGCAGAAACTTAATTTTACTAGTCCAAGGGATGATTGACGCTGGAGAATTAAAATAATTCATTCAATCACCTGCACCACTCTCAAGGCTTGATAAAGGGAAAGCTGTTAATATCCCTCACAACAATCATACTATCAATATGATTTCCTTTTCTGAATCAAATCCATCATCGATGAACGCAACAATTGACAGGAAGTTGCACAAGAGATTAATCAACCATTTAGTATTTAAAGTTGCAGGGAGGATCATTGAAACATGGGAAGAATGGATGGCTTCCCCACTAACATTTTCAGCAGAAGAGGTAGATCAAGAAGCAGAAACTCACAACGACCCGCTGGTTCTCACCCTGCCTGTGTCTGGTTGGAATATCATAAAGATTTTGATAGAAAGAGGAAGTTCTCTTAATGTATTGTTCTATGACACATTTCTGAAAATGGGATTGAAAGAAGATCATTTTGAGCCATCTCGCTACACCATCTATGGATTCAATTGAGTAGCATCGAAACCCAGAGGAGAAGTCACACTTGAAATAATGACTGGACCCTTGAATGTTGCAACCAAGTTCAGTGTGGTAGAAGCACCTTCATCTTACAACGCCATCATCGGGAGGCATTGGGTCCATCAGTTAAAAGGGGTTGCATCAACGTACCATCAGTACTTGTGATTTCCAACACCTCAGGGAGAAATGGAAATTAAAGGAGATCAGAGCATGGCAAGAACCTGCGCTCTCACGGAAGCACGCATAAATCAAGAAATAGCTCAGCAAGTAAAAGCAAAGAAGAAGGAAAGGAAAGTCCAAGCTAAGGAAGGAGCAATAAATCAATAGTTGTGTGAAGTCGCAGCTAGCAAGTCAAGCAATGAAGAAGGAAGAGATTCTGAAGCCAAAGGAGATGAGTTAGGAACAAGAAAAGGGGGTGAAACCTCACAATAGCAGTTCAAGGGGGGTCCCACATTCTTATGAGCCCCCAAATCGGTATTTTCGGCTGTAGAGAAAACCAAGAACATCAACATTGGAACGCCAGAATTTCCAAAGGAAATTAAAATTGGAACCCTGATGAGACCAGAAAGGTAGCAAGATTTAATCCAATTACTCGAAGAGTATGCAGATGTGCTTGTGTGGAAATATGAGACATGCCAGGAATTGACCCAAGCATTGTTCAACATGAATTACGTATACATTCGGGTACCATACCATTTCGGCAACGGATGCGAAAAGTAGCACCTGAATATCATGATCCAATAGAAAAAGAATTGAAGAAGTTAATGGACGCAGGATTCATTCGAGAAATGCGCTACCCAACGTGGATATCAAACATGGTCATAGTCCCAAAGAAAACTGGAGGTGTGAGAATCTGCATAGACTTCACCAATTCGAATAAAGCATGCCCAAAAGATAGTTATCCACTCCCAAACATTGATCAATTAGTAGATGTTATCGAAGGACACGAAGCCTTTTCTTTCATGGATGGACAATCTGGATATAACCAAATTGCACTAGCCGAGGAAGATCAAGAGCATACTACGTTTTTTACTCCACGAGGATTGTATTGTTATACGAGAATGCCGTTTGGATTGAGAAATGCAGGAGCAACCTACCAACGGTTAGTGGATGCAATCTTCAAACCTTGGATAGGACACACATTGGAAGTCTACGTAGATGACATGCTGTAAAAAACAAGATGGCAAAGGATCATTTACAATACTTGAGGGAGATTTTCCAAGCTTTGGGCAAATACAAAATGAAAGTCAATCCGAAAAAATGCATTTTTGGAGTTACATCAGGGAAGTTTTTGGGTTATCTAGTTACGGAAAAGGGAATTGAAGTCGATCCAGCAAAAATACAGGATATCATAAATATGCCATCCCCAAGAAATGTTAAGGAAGTACAGAACTGAACGGATGCTTAGCAGCGCTTAACAGATTCATTACAAGGTCATCGGATAAGTGCAAACCATTTTTTGATACTCTGAAGAAGGGAACCAATTTTATATGGAATTAAAACTGCGAACAAGCCTTTCAAAACATCAAAATATATCTTGCGACTTTACCCACATTTCAGAAACCGCAGCCTGAAGAGATCTTGGCCTTATATATAGCTTCAACAGAAAATGCAGTGAGCGCAGTGCTGGTACGAACAAATGATAAAGTGGAAAAACCAATCTACTACATTATCAAAACTTTTAACCTTGCGGAGAGGAACTATACCAAGATTGAACAGTTAATATTAGCACTGGTATTTGCCACGCAGAAGCTGCGCAGATATTTTCTAACGCACTATGTACGAGTACCAAGTAAGGCTCCACTGTAATCAGTGTTAAAAAATACAGGAAAAGTGGGGAGAATTGCAAAGTGGAATGCACAGTTGGAACAATTTCACATTCTTTTTGAAATGCAAACTGCTCAAAAGTCTCAAGTTTTGGCGGATTTTCTTGCAGATTTGCCATTAAACGATGATTTTGAAATCCAGGGGTTACCAGGAATGGAAGAGGATGACTCTCAGGACATTTTAGACTCTGTCAATTCTCGGAGATGAGAAGTTTTTGTTGATGGAGCCCGAAATAAAGAGGGGGCAGGAATCAGTATTGTAATAACAACACCCACGGGAGAGCGATTGATACATGCTTTTCGTTTAGAATTTGGAGAGCACACCAACAATATAGTAGAATACGAGGCTGTGGTTCATGCCCTCCGGATAATTATTGAACTAGGAATTACCGATGTACGGTTGACAAGTGACTCACAATTGATAATCCGACAAGTTGAGCTAATATATCATGCAATTGATAAATACTTGATTCAATACAAAGGCCTCGTGCAAAATTTAGCGTCCCAAGTTCCAAACATCATTTTTCGCCATTTGTCCAGAGATAAGAATCGTCATGCAGATGCGTTAGCGTTTATCTCCTCAATGATCAAAGATTCGAACACATCTGCCGTCAAAATTGGACGTATTTATGAACTATCAATTAAAGTATGGGCAGTTGAGAATGTGGAAGATGAAATAAGTGAAGATCTTGAGGATTCGACCACAAAGAATGACGCAAATATACCCCAAAAACCAAAGGATAGGTGCGTAGAAGAAGATTGGAGGATTGCACTGCATCATTACTTGCTAAAAAAAATATTTCCTGCGAACGTCAAGGAAGCAAGGAAAATTAAATCAAAGTATGTTAACTGTCAATTAAGGGATGGAATTTTATACCGAAAACTCTTCATGGGACCACTACTTCGGTGTGCATCACGGCCAGAAGGACATCGAATTTTAACAGATATACATTATGGTGAAGCTGGGAATCATAGCGGGAGAAGATCATTGCCCCTCAAGGAAAAAACGCAGGGATATTATTGGGTCACAATGCAAAAGGATGCCGAAGATATGGTCAAAAGATGCGAAGAATTTCAACGTTTTGCTAAGAAAATCAGAGCGCCGCAACAGAACTTAATTCAATACTTAGTCCATGGCCATTTGCAAAGTGGGCAGTAGATGTTGTCGGACCCCTACCTGAAGGAACACGGAAAAGGAAATACCTAATTGTAGCAACAGATTATTTCACCAAGTGGGTGGAAGCCAGGAAAGTTGCGCACATTAGAGACTCGGATGTGTTCAAATTCTTGTTTGAAGACATAATTTGTAGATTTGGAATCCCAGTGGCAGTAGTTTCATACAATGGACAATAGCTGCAGGGAAAAAATATTAACATGCTTTTTGAAGCCTTCAATATCCAAAACAGAAAGTCAACTCCAATTTACCCCCAGAGCAATGGACATGCTGGAGCTACAAACAAGACAATTGCACTTAATCTCAAGAAGACTCTGGAAGGGCATCACAAGCGATGGTGTGAGCAACTTCATAACACTCTATGGGCCTATCGCACCACAAGGAGATCTGCCACTGGAGATTCACCATTCTTACTTACCTATGGGGCAGAAGCAGTTATACCAACGGAGATAATATTACCAACTACCAAGACAGAGGCATGGGAAAGGAATTTAAATGAAGATTTAATGCTTGAAAAGTTGGATGATCTAGAAGAAAGAAGAGAAGTTGCATTACAAAAGATGGAGAATTATCAAAGAAAATTAGCAAGTGAACATGGAAAAAAAGTAAAGTTGTGCCATTTTGTTGAAGGACAGTACGTACTGCGACAAATTCCGAAATATCAAAAGAATAAAAAAGCTGGAAAGTTGTACCCAATTGGGGAGGTCCTTATATCATACAGGACATTGCGGGACAAGGATCCTATTATTTGCAAATTATGGATGGAGAAATTTTGTGACATCCTTGGAATGTGCAATATCTTAAACCATATTATCCATAATTTTCTATGCAATCGTATAGTAATTTGTGCTCATACGGGGTAAAGCAAATAAAGGCAAAATCTCATAGGAGACCCATGTAAAAGTCTTAAACATTGACTATTGGGTACGTCCGCTAACAAGAGATACCCTATATGACATTAATTATTATATCAAGTAACAGGGGCCACATAGGTAATTTTCTCTTGGCCAGAGAGAAATTACTATGTGAAGTGCACCCTCAAAAGGAGCCCAAGGTACAATAAATCCTTGAGGTTTCAAATTAAATACTCATTAATCAATTTATCTTATGATTTTATTGCAGGAACAAAAGTAAAATGTCAAAGGAATGAAAAGAATATCAGAAAATAATATTTTTATTTATATGTTATCACATTTTACAAGAACAAAAATGATACGCAGCAAGATACAAGAAGAATTTTAAGGAGCATGATCAGGGGTAGGAGCTGGGTCAACACTTGAAGCGGGATCATAAGTTGAAGCAGGAGTAGCACGGGGAGGAGTAGCACGGGGGGAAGGCTCGGGAACCACCCTGAGTGGATATGTTTTGGTCCAACCATCCTTCGCAACCCTATCAAGGATATTATCAATTGCTAGAGCAATACCCCGTTTTGTCTCAGCTTTCATGTACTCCATCCTCTCTCGTGAAGCAATAAGCGTATCCTCGTACGTTTTTATCTTGCCATCATCTAATGAAGCTCTGCTCTCAACCAAAGAAGCTTGATTCTGCCAGTACGCAATCTTTTTCCCCGCCGCGGCCAAGTCATCAGAGTAGCACTTGACAGCAATTTGCCAATTAACATATGCTTCTTCCACCTTGGAAGTAATCTGAGTAACTCGGTCTTGCGCCTCAACCAGTTTAGTTGTGGCTTCCCCAAGTTGCTCATTGGCCTCCTTCAGCTTGTCATTTGCTTCAGAAAGCTCCTTCTCAACCTTAGCGGACAAAAGCTTAACTTTCTTCAGCTCCTTATCAGACTCCTCAGCCTTGGCACCTACCCTCTTAAACTTTCCTTCAAAATCTACATAGAAAATAAAAGATTGTTAGACTGTGTAAAAAATAAGTAAGAATAACTTTTTGATACAAGATACACTACCTATAGCAAGGGACTCAAACTTCTGTAAATCCAGGACATTTTTGTCATTAGAAAGATCAAGAAACTCAAATTCACTCAGATTAGCATAATCTCTCGTGGATTGTTCGAGATCTTGTTTATATTGCGCAATCTCAACTTCATCTGATAATCCTCTATCTCGCAGCAAACTAATCTTCTCAGTGCGTTTATCAAGCTCTTTATATAAACGTTGAATATCAAATATCTCGATAAAGGATTTTATCTGAGAGGCTGCGGACTTGACTTTGAGCTTCCGAAAGAGCTTTTCCTCTAGCATGAGAATCTGCAGCTGCGTTATCTCTTTCTTTGATGAGATGCGCCATAAAATTTGAATGTCTGGAATCATGCTGCGACCTAGACCGAGAAAATTCAACAAGGATATTTTTACGCTCTACAAAGCTTTCGATTTTCCTCCTCTAATTTTCCTACTTTCATCATGGCTTCAGCAACGCTATCATTATTACATAAAATAACAGCATCAAATTCCCCCTCTTTGCTAACAAAGTCTTTTTTCGAAGATGCATACTCCGTCGAGAGTTTTTTATACGCAATGAGAATTTTATTCCTCTCATCCACCAGTTTATTGAAATTCTCTTTGACCTTTACGTTCTCCTCGGTGACTTTCATTACGTGCCCATATAAAGACGTGGCTCTAGCCCGAAGTTTAACAACAAGATTTGAATCCCCCTCTGATCCCATAAAGAATTTCAGAAATATGTGCTAAAGGAAAATAAAATAACATATAAAATGAAGTATTGTAACCTTGGCTTTGAAGAGTAGACAGCTGCTGTCGGAGCTCTTTATTCTCCTGCTTTAACTCAGCAGTACCACCCTCTGACAGTCGAAGGCGAAGTAAATCAGCCTCCAGTCTGACTTCAGTAAGTTCTTCCTCAGCACTTCTGAGTTTATCCTCCATCATCAGTGAACGAGCTTGAAAGAACTTGTACGCAATCATAGAGCAATTCTCATTATAAGCAAGCTGTAAAATCAAAGATAAGCATTAGAATAGAAAATAAAGAAATAAGAGTCAATAAATAAACGAATTATGAGAAACATACCTGCATAAGAGCCTGCTGTGGATGGGCATATACAACTCCATCTGCCACTGCTAGGACTTCGGCAAGGGTGGAGGGCACCTCGACGTCGAAAGGGCAAGCTTCACTTGCATTGTCCTTTGACCAAGCCTTTATCACCGTATCAAAAGGAACGGAACGCATGTTCGCTCGTAATTTGGCAACGGAAGCGGAATCAGTAGGCTTTGGCTGAGCATCGCTAGGAATCAGAAGCAGGTCTTTCTCCTTGAACTAGTCGAACGCATCTTCTTCTCTTCCAACGAGATTATCAACGTCGCAGACACTCTTGCCCTTTTCCTTACGAGAAGCCCTCTCCCCGCTAGCAAATGAAGCATTATACACTTCTTCCTCATAACGGGAGACAAACCTTTCTGCTCTCCCAAAAGCACCCACTGTGTTTTCCTCAAGGGAAGAATCAGCAGTATTGGCAACCAGGGCGGGGGAAGGATTTGCTAAGTTAGCAGCTACTTCTTCCTCGGTAGAAGCATGCTCAACTTTTTTTTCGACTATGGTCTCCATCCTGGCAGGAGCATACTCAATCACAGCTCCGTTCAACTCTGTCAGGGGCGCAGCCTGCTCCTTGTCAGTCAAATCATCCACGAACTCAGAAAGAACGACGTCATCAACATGAAACAGAGGAGAATGAGATAGAAAATAAGAAAGTACGGAGCTCGCATCCAGAGGAGATTCAGTATCCGCTGCTTGGGGGCTTCAGTTGCAACATCACCCAAGGCAGCAGGACGAGAAGCTATTAGAGTTACGTTCTGCACCATGCCACCATCTATCATCAAAATAGGCTGGCTAGGAGGAGGATTAGCCTTAGACACATTCTTGGAAGAAGCACGAGGGGTAGCCTTTATTTTCTTCTGACCCTGTTAACATTTTCAAGTAAGTTAGCAACACGCAATTCAAACGTTCTAAGTACCTTGTCAATACAAGACGGAGCAGTACCTTGTCAGGTGGAGGAGTAGCTTTATGCTTGGTGCCTACATCAGTTTTTAAACTTTCTTTCTCTTCTGGAGGCTGCGTAATCGTAAGATCAAGAGAAATAACTTACGCAATACGTAAGATCAAAATAACTTACGCAATACGTAATCGTAAGATCAAAAGAAAGTTTTTAAACTTTCTTTCTCTTATTTTAAGAAAAATAACTTACGCAATACGTAAGATCAAGAGAGCTGAAAAAATCATTGCTTACCATATCACCATAAGAGAAGTTAAACCCCTCGAAGTTCAATAGCCACGAAAAATAGGAGGGGAACCGTTCCTGAAGGCTCCGTACTGTATTTTCCGAAGCCTGGCCATAAATCCAGGGCCCTTCAATCACCAATGGAGTAAGATACCACCGGTAATCATGATCCCGACGCAGCTTTTCAACTAGATATTCCTCCGTTCCCGGGATGAGATTTATCTTCGTAGCATCAATATCAACCAGCAAATAGATTCCATCGCCTCTCGTGCGTCCAGGGCCAACACTCCAGTTCATGTAATTTTTATCAGCAAAGGAATCAGAGTAGGACAAATGGAAGTTCTCCACTGTATAATGAACGTGGTACGTAGGATTAGGTGTATAGCAGGTGAAGTTGGTTTGCCCAACGCTGCGTATGCTTCATTCATCCAGAATTCTCCACCAGTTTCCATTGTACTGCGCAACTGAACGCGCGGTGCTATTTTTAGCCTGACTACGGCTAGCTAGGACTTCAAACTGGTAGGGGCATCGACTGTCATATAAGGTTAACCTTAACCCAGCGTCTATTGCACCAGCAGTAATCAGCAATCTTTTGGGAGAATAATCAAAGTTCAGAATCATATTCAAGGAGATCTTGTCTCCTTCAGGGGAGTTATAAAGGGAAACGTTAAAATCCTGAAGGCCATAGTTCCTTTTGAGCTCCTTCATATCCATATTTTTGAAGCTAAGAAGCTCATGAACCCGGTCACTTCTGGTAGTAGATCTAACAGGAGGAGGAGCAAGACTACGAATTCTCCTGGGATGCACTGGTCTACCTTCATCCCTTTTCTTGCCAGCAGAATGCCGGTCACCTTGGGAAGCATGTTTGGGGGCACAGCTACTATCTTTTCCAGACATGATTAATCTACAGACCAAGAAGAAACAAGGTTACAATGATGAATTGTATAAAATAATGCAAAACTTAACAAAAAAATCAACATGCAAAAACTTTTTACAGAAGAAGTCTAACAGTCTCACCAGTAAAAAGAGATGAAGTAAATAAACGAAGATTTGATCTTGGAAAGTAAAAACCTTGATCAAACAAGGAATCTCGAAAAAGTTTAAGGAATAAAGACTTTAAGAAGAAGAAGATAAGAGAAGATCAGAAATGCAATCAGCTATAAGCTTGGAAATCGAAAAGTAGTGAGAAAAATGACAAAACTTCATCTTAAATACTGAACCAGTGAACTGACACGACTGTAAAAAGGAATTCAAAAGGCGTGAATCCAGACGACGTGTCTTCTTGAAAACGTATGAAACCGTCGAAATTCAAATTTATTAGGGGCACAAAACCCAACGGTCATCATTACTTTTTGCCTTTTTGAATTCTAGGCACGTGGGAGAGAAATCCAAAAGACAAAAAGGGGCAAATTGTAAGGACATAAATTCATCAGTTCCACGTGTTCACATCATAAGAAGAAAGTATCATATTATGTTACACCGAGAAGTACAAAAACAAAATAAATAATAAAGAAAGACAGCTATAAAACATTTATTACACATCAGCTGACATCGGGAGCAGAAAAGTCAGACTAAATTAATGCATACAAGACACGTGGAAAGTACACAAGAAAAAGTATCCTCAATAGCCAAGACAATAAATCTGCGCTCTGGCCATCTCTTGCGCCCCATAATCATCTGGTTATCTCTTGCGCCCCATAATCATCTGGCTATCTCTTGCGCTCCATAGGCATCTGCGCCCTGCTATGCGCGCGCTATAAATTTAATCATGCAAGAGTAAATATGCTCCACGTCAAGTTCCACACGTCACACATGCCAACCTCCACATAATAAAGACAAAGGACCAACAAATAGTCAAAATCCAAAGGGAAGCTGCGCATCAGCAAGCGGAACTAGTAAGAAGCATTACTAATGGAATAAGATGAGCTACGCCCAAAGACAAAGATAAGATCAAGCAGATTAAAGATAAGATGGAGTGAGGAAGAGGGACCCATCATATTTTACTATAAATACCAACCCCAAAATAAAAAGAGGGGGGTGAACAAAAGGAGAGAGAAAAAACTCTGAAGGAAATTCAAGAAGGGGAAAAAAGCTAAGACTAGGTTAAGAACTCTATTGAACTAAATTTCTTTAACTCCTTATATAACCATGTGCACAAAAGTTGATAAATAATAAACTGTATTTTCCGGTGGATGTAGGCTTATTACCTGAACCACGTTATATATTGAGTTGTTTTCGTTTATATTTGAGGGATGATTCTCTGTATTATAATTTTTCTGTATCAATTACACTTGAAGAATTGTCATTTATAAACAACTTAAGTTTTTGGTTGTGATTGACCACCAAAAATGGTCGTCACAACACGATTCCCAAGAGATGTATCAATCTCTTTTTTTTTAATCGGAAAAAAGAAAATTCATTGAAAATAGAAGGTACTTAAGGGGGGGTACCTCAACCCAATGAATACAAGAACCCACTAAAAGTAAAATAAGACGTATACAATCAAGGTGGCCGAAATAAAGAATCCCAAAGGGCTACAATCAAATTGGCGGTTAGACCTAACATTTTTATATTCGATTCGGCCCAAAAAAACCTCTTGAAGTTTAACATTTCTAATGATACCTTCCACTCTTTTCTTTTTGTTTTCGAAAACCCTTGCATTGCGCTCCTTCCAAATACACCACCAAATTGCTACCGGGATGTTGTTCCAAATTCCACTTAGACGATCGTCTCCCCAATTTATTTTCCAAGATTTGACGTTTTGAGAAATGTTGGATGAATAAATCCAATTGCTCCTAGACCCTTCAATGAAGTAATCCCAAATCCTTCAAATCCTCCAACAATCATAAAATAGATGCTCGCTAGTTTCATCATTTTCGTCGCAAAAGCAACAAAGGCTAGAAACCTCCATGCCCCTTCTCCGAAGCTTATCTTTAGTTATTACCCTATCATGAGAAAGGAGCCAAAGAAAAAAATTGATTTTGCAAGGGTAATTGCGGCTCCATACAACATCAATTGTGTAATTTGGCAAATCTTGTTCCTCTTCGGTCTTAAAACCATCCTTCACCATATATTGACCATTTTCATTACCACTCCAAAGTCGACTATCCGAGACACCTTCTTGAAAGGAAAAAGTAGAAAGAAGATTAGAAATACTTGAAACTTCACTTGCTATTGATTGAGAGTATCTTTGTGTAGCCATATACTTCCATCTTATTTCGTTGTCTACTACATCGAACAAACGAGCTACCAAAAACTCCTTGGTCCTTGAAACTTCATAGGCCGAAGGAAACATGTCACATAATTTTCTTTCCCCGATCCAAACATCTTCCCAAAATCTTGTTTCCATTCCCGCTCCCACCTTGAATTTGATTTCTTATTGAAAACTTTCTAGTTCTTTGTAAATGTTATACCAAAGACTTCCTCCTTTTGAACCTCTAGGTTTGAGAATTTCCCAACCGGTAGGGGATTCACCAAATTTTTCAACTATTATTTTCCTCCACAATGCATCTCTCTCTACGCCAAAGCGCCACCACCATTTCTTAAGCAAAGCCGAATTCACTAATTTCACTCTTCTAATACCAAGCCCTCCCTTTTCCTTTGGTTTTGATACCATTTTCCAACTAATATTATGGATTCTTTTAGAATTTTGGTTATCATCCCATAAAAAATTCCTCACTACTTTATCAATTTTCTTGGATATGGCACATGGAGCAAGAAAGAGAGAGAGGTAATAAATTGGTAGACTTGCTAAGATACTTTTGATAAGAGTTAACTTACCTCCTTTCGCTATTGTTTTCCATTCCAAGAAGAAATCCTCTTCGAGCAAATTTCAAGTGTTTTCTCCCATTTTTTACCCCTCCTACTTTGTCTCCCAACGGTAGACCAAGATAAATATTAGGAAAATTTTTAACTTTACATCCCAACTTGTTTGCAAAATTTTCCAATCCCTCTTCCATTGCAACTCCATACAAGCTACTCTTGGAAAAATTAATCTTTAAGACCGAAGTTAACTCAAAACAAAGAAGAATATAACGGAGATTATTAATTTGATCTTCCTTCGCATCGAGAAAAGCGATGGAATCATCGGCAAATTGCAAGTGATTTATTTTAGTTCCTCCTATCTTTACCGAGAACCCCGAAATTTGATTGAATTCTTGAGCTTTCCTCAACATACAACTAAGAACCTCACCCACAATAGTGAAAAGAAAGGGAGAAAGAGGGTCTCCTTGACGAAGTCCCTTTTCGCTACCAAAATAACCATGAGACGAACCATTAATAAGAACCGAGAATTTAGAACCATATAAACAATTTCTAATCCAAGCCCTCCATACACCACCAAACCCCATTTTGAATAAAACCTCATTTAGAAATTTCCAATTGACATTGTCAAACGCCTTTTCGAAGTCTAACTTGCATACCAATCCCGGATCATTTTGACGGATTCTAGAATCAATACATTCATTAGCTATCAACACACCATCAAGGATATTTCTACCTTTAATAAAACTAGATTGGGTCGAAGAAATAAGAGGAGGAAGAAAAACCTTTAAACGCTCCGCCAAACACTTGGATATGATTTTGTACACACTCCCGATAAGGCTAATGGGCCGAAGATCTTTAACTTCCTCTACGATCACCTTCTTTGGAATGAGAGCAATAAAATTGTTTTTCAAAGATGAGTGAAGAATATTGTGATCGTGGAATTCCTTGAAAACCTTCATCAAGTCAACTTTAATAAAATCCCAACAAACTATGAAAAACTTCATCGGAAAACCATCCGGGCCCGGGGCACGATCTACTCCCAAATTATGAATTGCGAATTTTACTTCATCTTCGCTAAAGGACCTCTCCAACCATAGGCTAGCTCTCTCATCGATCTTCTTAAGGAACATGTTTTTGATTCTAGGACGAATGTGGGATTTCTCTTTAAACGCAAGCTCGAAATAATTAGCAATGCCCACCTTTATTTCCTCTTTGTTTCCGGTCCATCGACCATTGATACGAAGGTTGATGATTTTGTTTGAAGCTCTATGATCCTTCACCATTCTATGAAAAAAACTTGTATTTCGATCTCCATCTTTTAGATATCTAATTCTAGATTTTTGCCTCAACATTACACTTTGACGCCTATGAGCCAACTCGAAATCCGTCTTAGCCTTCACAAGCAAATCTTCTTCGTCTAAGGATAGATCCTCATATCATCTAAATCTTCCAACACTTTCATCTTAGAGAGAGCTGTAACCATGGCCTTTTCTATGCAACCAAAAACATCTTTGTTCCAAACCTTCAACTTCTCCTTTAAAGCGATTAGTTTCTTCACAAAACATTCACCGGCCGTACCTACAAAAGAAAACGACTCCCACCAAGCTTTTATTAAAGGAATTATGTTAGTGTCTTCTAACCAAGCTAATTGAAAACGAAAAGGGCAAGCTCCCCAATCCGTATCCACGGATCCTAACTCGATAGGAAAATGATCCGAAAAGGGTCTTGCAAGGCGCTTGAGAACCAAATTCGGGAAGTGCTCCTCCCAATCCGAGGTGACGAGAAAGCGATCAATCTTACTTTTCTTATTTGGCGGTCTACTCCAAGTATACTTGGCGCCGGAAAGATGCACGTCCACAAGATCAAGATCACTACAAAGATCGTTAAAAAGTTTCATAGAGTTTGAGATTCTACGACACCCCTTTCGCTCCTCCATAAATCTTATCTCATTGAAATCTCCACCAATGCACAAAGGTTTTCCTTCCCAAAAACCTCGCAATGTAGCGATTTCCAAACGAAAACCTTTTTTTTCATTAATATTGCAAGGACCATAAACTCCAACTAGAACCCAACGAAAATTATCGTCTACATTTCGGCAAGAGATGCTAATGGAGAAAGTACCTTCAAGAAAATCGTCAATTTCGATCAAACCCGAATTCCAAATCAACAAAATACCACCCGAGCTTCCAATGGAGTTTAGAGCTATCCATTTACACGGAATCGCTCCCCAACATTGTCGAACTATGCTCTCGGAACACACTTTAAGCTTCGTCTCTTGTAACATGAGAAAAGAAGGTTTCCACCGTTTCACTAGCTTTTTTAACTTTGAACGCTTTTTCGGGTCTCCGAGACCGTTAACATTCCATGAAATAATCTTACACATTGGAAAAAAGAAAAAACCTCCGATAAAGATCCACAATCGAGAAACAAAATCAATCAAGAAAACCTTGGCTTGTGCCTCTATCTTCCGCATTCAATTCATCTTTGAAAGCATGACCATGAGCTAGAATAGAGCTAGACACGAAGAGATGTATCAATCTAAATAGCCTTATTTGTTGTTGTATCAGCGCTATCCCGGTACCACATTTATCAACCAAAACATCAAGAGTGTAAACGCTTAGATCAATTACTTTCAACATGTTTGTTTTGTTTACCGCCTCACCTGAGTCGTACACTTTCCTAGCCAACAATGAATATCACATATGTAAGTACCACCCTTGCCAGTAGAAATCTACGATATTTGATTGTTTATTTGGTCAATAATAGGATCACTTTTACAATAAGTCTTACGAATAAAAGAAAATAACGAAGCATTATTCTTTCTTAAAGTAAAAATCAAAAATGCTGGATTAGCTCTTACTAATGTTCAAAAATCAAAAATGCTGGATTAGCTCTTACTAATGTTCCTGCAGCTGAACTGAAGTTTTTCTCTTGGTTGCTAGTTTTGGGTTTGATCTTGATACATGATTTAACCTAAGAGGCATCACGAGATATGGCTTTCTGACTAAGAGGCAACCTATTATTCAATCCAACAAACGCACACATACCAAACAAGAGATTAATTATAACAGATTCTAATTGGCTAGGAGACATTCAACCACTAAGTGCTTCAGAACCTAGATGATCAATAATATAAAATGATAAAGAAGAATTAAGCATGAAGTAAACACTGAAAGACTGCAGTGTATTTTCTTTAGAAGAAGGCTTCTCTTAATAATAATCCGTATTTTTATTACCTTCCCAGAAAGTTAAAATTAAAATTAAAAAACAAATAAATTTTAATTTTTTATTGTCAATTCACTCTTTTTATTTAAAAAAAAATGTCAATCCACTTATATCATACTTCTTTTACAAAACTAAAATATAAACTCAAATATTTTTTAATCCAAACTAAATTATATTTCAAATTATTTCTAATTGTTCTATCATGATTGTCACAAATTGACCAATTATAAACTCTATTTCTTACTTTTTCCCAAAAAGAAAATAAAATCATAACTTTTATCTTTTTTTAAAATGATGTTAATTTTTTCGATCATGATTATATTAATATCGATTGAGGGTATATATTTCAATTAATCCCTTAAAAAATCTCCACAACAACACCAGTTGAAATTGAATTAACCAAAGGTTTTGATTCTTTTCCTAAATCAATCTTCTAAAACTCCATAAACATATTTTATCATTATTATTTTTTTAAGATGATGTTCTTTTTGCTCAATCATGATTACATTAAAATTGACTATTATTTAAAATCATCATTTATGTCACAGATTTTTAATTATGAAAATTATGTAATTAACCTTTTTTTTGTTGATTTAGGGATTTGATAATTTATTCAATTATTTTGGACTATATATAATAATTGTATATAATTTTATGGGTTATGTTGAATAATTATAAAGATATATTTAGTTATTTTAATCACTTATTTTATATGGATTATAGTTAATAAAAGCATGGGTTACATTTTAGATAATCCTAAAAGAAAATGCATCCATTGCTAAAGAACGTTCGGAACTAACAATGCTTATGAAACTCTCTCTTTCTGGAGTCTGGACTAGCAGAAATATAAATGTCTTAACCAATTTGAGAGAGCGATGCTGAAGCATTTCTTCTTGTGGCATAAGCAGAAAGTAGGTCAAAAGCATGAAAGCATTTCAACTAGTTCTGATAAACCAGGGGACTAAACCTTCTTAAACAACCCCAAACAATCTAAACTAGTTTACCTTAAGAAAATACAGTATATTAAAGACAGGTACAAAACCAACATACAGACTTGAAATAATGATTATTATTATAATTATTTGAAATAAAAAATAAAAAATGTGTATTTAAAATCCTATTCACAAAAACTCAAAGGGAAAGTACAATATACAAGTACCTTCAAAACAATGTAAGATAATTCCGAGTAGAATATACCATAAACATATGCAGATGTTTCCAACCATTTTTATCTGTGTTAATCATGTTTTTAATCTAAACCTACTTCCGCTACTTGATCTTTATATTAAACTTTCATTTTTTATCCGTCTTAAAGACTCTATGATCAATAACCATTTGAATGATAAATGATGCCTTGTTGCGTAAGTGGTTATGGAGGTTCTTAAATGTGCCCGAGGTACTATGGAGAAGAATAATTGAGTATAAGGATAGGTGCGACGGTAATGGCTGGGATGCTAAGCAAAGTAATTAAGCAACCTTATGGCATGGGTTTATGGAGAGGCATTTGCAACAGACTCGACAAATTCCAGCTTAGAATAGTGCACACGGTTGGTAATGGGAGGAAAACTCGTTTATGGGAGGATTACAGAGGTGCTTAAGCACAAGTATCCAAACCTTTTCGAAGTTTCCAGAAAGAAAGGATTGAAATATGATAGAACTTATTCCTCCGTACCAAAAAACTTGCTGACAAGTATAAATCCTGATGTTGATAATCCATCCCCTGAAATGAGTTTTCATGGTTCTCAAAATTTGAGAGTCATGTTTTTTCAACAATATAATCAAAAATTATATTTATATGCGATTTTTTTTCAACCATCAAGGGTTTTGATCGTGACGTACTGATGTGATCTCTATTTGGTTAATATGAATTCATTTTTACTGTCAGAAACGAAAATTTCACTAAGTTAACATTTTTAACTATATAAAATCTTCAAACTTATTTCCATTCCACATACCCTTCCTCCTCACATCCATTTCTTCCCTCTTATTAACAATACCAAAAAAAATAAAAAAATCAATGGGTGAGCATATCTGGTCCCACTCATCAACCTGACCAAATCCACCAACAATTTAGTGGGTGGACATATAGCCCGCTCATGTGTGGATTGGGCATGGCTGTAAATCTAAAAATCCAATAAATGCTAGTTTAGTTGCGGGTACAAGTTTAGAAATCCATCGGACACCTGTACCCGCAAAATTAAGGGTATTTTTGAAATTCTATAAGATACGAGGTAGGCATTATAATCTATACCCAATATATATTCTTCGTTTTATTCATCTATAAAGAAGTATTGATTCTGGATTAAAGATATTCAGTGTGAAATTGTTTTTGCTTCTAATCCCAGTTATACAGACCATAATGGGATTTTTTTGCTTCACCGTATGAGTTTTGATTTAGTTGAGTGTATAAGGTAATATATTTTAAGATGATTTGGGATGTTATAAGTCAGTTTCTAAACTATTAAAGGTTTTTATTTAAATTTTTTATTATTTTTTTTAAAGAGAAATTTAAATACAAATCAACGAGTCCATCCGCATCCAGTTCACATGTCTATCCATCTACTGATGGACTGGGCGAGGGTAAAAATCTAACATCCACCAGTTATATGGACAGGATTTTGATGCCATCAAATCAACTGACCTCACGCGTTGATTACCCCTAAGTTTTATATTAAAAAATAAATTATTACAGAAAGCCACAAGAGCAAATGACCATGTCGCCATCATTGCCTCTTCCATCGACAAGAAACGGTGAAACCGCGGAACATGACAAGACTTGCGAAAACAAAGAATGAAACCTTTCCTATAGGGGGGTGATACTCGTTTAGTTTCCGGTCACAAAAAGAGATCTTGCATAGGTGGTCGTTAAGGCCGGTTCCTACGAGAACATGCAAATTTTTCAATTTTAATAAAATTATATAGTAAATTAGTACATTTTAATAAAATTATAAAATTTTACTAAATTTATATATTTATTTATATTTGGTAGGACCTTATTAACCAAAATCCTATTAGTGTGTTTAGTGGGTCCTTATGAGATTTTATCTATTATTATATATCTAATTTAACTCTTTTACGACCATTTTTAGAGCTGTCAATCCTAATCCAAAATTCGATAGTCGTTTCCGAAAATCTGGGATCCTATAGGATATCATTTGATATAACGAATATTAGATGTCGGAAACGGATATTATATCGAATATTTTCGTGTTATCGTAACGGAACCGGATGAGTCAGTATCCGTTCCGATAATATCCGATACCGATAATAAAAAATCCTCGTTCTATCGACTTCATATCAACTCTTCTCTCTCACCTTTCTCTTTACATTTCTCTCATGTTATTACAAAGAAAAAAATCAGAGACAAAAAGATGATCGTAGATTAAAGAAAACCTTAACTAGCAAGTGATTCGAAACTCTATTTCTCTTCTATATCCGAAAATCCCTTTTCTCAAAACCCTATTACTCTTCGTATCTTCAAAATCCCTTTACTTCAAAACCCTATTTTCGTTTTCAATTCTCATCGGGTAATGTTTTGGTTTTACAAAGTAAATTTTCTTGTTTTGCTTTCAATTTCTTGGATGTTAGGGTTTTAATTAAATTTTTATTTTTTTAATGTAGAAGAAGTCCTTCAGGTGCAGTGAGATTAATCTTCAGGTATAACATCTCCATCACTTTGATTCGACTTGAAGTTTTTAGAAGTCAATTTGGTGGTAGATTATCCAGTTTCTTTGTTCAATTTCTTTGTTAGGGTTTTAATTGAAGTTTTGTTTTGTTTTGTTGTTTTTTTTATGTATAAGACCTTCAGGTGCAGTTGAATTTCTCAAAGATCCTCAGGTATAACATCTTTATCAAAGTTTTTTTTTAGTATTTTCTATGGTTTTGAGAATCTTGATATCTAGATTTTCATATTTTGGTTTGGTTCGTGTTTAGTGTGTTATCATGATATTCTTATAGTTGAATTAGGATCTTTTCCTTGTTCTTACAGTTGGCTTTTGATACTATTGTTTACAAGGGAACTCTGCCGAGAATAGGTTTGCTTGTAAATTGTTAGTGATGCCCTTTTTTGTGGGAGCTCATAATATTCATAGTCGGTGATTTAGGGTGTGAATCTTCATGGGGTTTCTGAAATTGAGGTTAGGCTAGGCTGCTTAGGACACAGGTCCTACACTACACTATTAGGAATTTGTATGTCATTGTAGGTTTAGTACAGATGTTGTTTCAAGTTAGCATTTTGGTTTAGGGACATTAGGGAGAAAAGGGGTTTGAACAGAAGAGTTGTATGTTTGGAAAAAAGGTTCCTTTTGAATGTGGATTTTGATCATGAAAGACCGTGGGGATACAGAATGAGACCCATTTTGGTGGTTATATACCTTGTAGTTTTGATTTCTTTTGGCTAGTTTCTTGGGGATATTGTATCATGTAGAGTAGATTTGGAAAGTATTTTTCTGATGTCAACAGTCATTTGACTGTAATATCATGAGATAGACACATTATGAAAGTGTATGAAAGACAGACCTTGTTGCATATATTTTATCTAATTTACAAGAAAACCGAGGGAAAGAAATTCTGTCACTGATTTAGGCATATGAAACTTTGGAAAGATTGAACCTTAGATTACATGTTTTGTTATTTCATTTGGACAAAATAACTGCTGCAAATGCTGATTTTTTCGTCTGCTTGTCATGATTTTGTTAGCATCGGTCTCTGTAAGATTTAGTTTGAACAAGGTTTATTATTCTCAGGAGTTTGTCTGTCATGAATACAGTAATTGTGCGTGTATTCAATGTTGTGCATCTTCCTATAACTGTAATGGCCTGGCCACATGAAAATGACTGAGAATTAGGACCATGTTTCTCACAAGACAGTTTATGTTCCCAAATATAATGGCCTAGAAGAGAAAATCCAGTTGATGGGAAACTATGTAGACCTTCAGTAGCACTAGTTGTGAAAACTAGTTTTGTCAAATTGACAGATAACAGGTTCATTTTACACCTTTTTGTTTGTGGTGAAAAGTAACGGCTATATTAGATTTTATTTGTTCTACACTACACTATTAGACATGATTTTGTTAAGATGCCTTCATGTTAGACCTACAGGTCCTACACTACACTACCTTCAGTACAAAATCCTGATTTTGTTAAGCTGGCTTCATGTTAGACCTAATTTTTACACTTGTATGAGCCTGTAATAGCTAACATTTGTGATTCTGTTCAATTCAGGGTGATGTCACAAAGTCAAAGAGCATCAAATCAATTGGGTACCTCAACTTTATCAGTTGTATCACATTCACATTTACAAGAAGAAAATTTCAGTTTCTTTGTGTTTTCTTTTGCTGCAAGAACAATAGAACATGTAATTTATAAACTGTGATCATCTATGTGTGTTTTCTATGTGTTTGAACTGAATTATGAAATGGAAATTCTTAAATGAACTGAAAAACAGGTTTATAAGATTTCTATCAGCTATCGGATATTTATCGGATAATATCCGATATCCGATAAGCTTATCGAGACGGAATCGGAAATGAATATCAAGATTCCGTCGGAACTTATCGGATATCCGATAAGGGTTATCGGAAACGGAACCGGCTGAGCCAGTTTTCGTTTCGATAGCATCCGTTGACAGCCCTAACCATCTTCTTCTTTATTTGTCATTTAGTGGGTCCTTATAAGATTTTATATATTATTATATATCTAGTTGGATATTTTACAAACCATCTTCTTCTTTATTTGTCATTCCTTGCCTGGTTTGTGTTTTACTTATGCCCCATCTGGACTAGTAGAAACAATTTTCTGCTTGGTGATAAGGATGAAAACCACTCCAGCGATCTTAAACATGTTATCCCCATGACTAGGTTTAAGATTCCTTCGATCACCCAATATCACTTTTTTCCTAATCTTAGCGGTTGAAATCGTAAAGGCCCATGCACGGTTAGGAATTTCAAGTATAACCTAACCGTAGGTTTTGATTTGGAGAATATCCAATAATAATTTCCATACAATGAATAATGGATCCGGAATCTAAAAGTAATAATATTTTTAATTAAGCATGGATGATCAAATGAAATAAAACAGTTCGATATGATCTCATACCTAAAGCTAACATAATATAAAAAAAATTGACTTACACCTACTATACTCTATAGTCGATATACAAATAACTATATGCTTATACTCATTTTTAGATTGAGTATAAACTGGTATTCATTCTTAAAATGAGTATGTACTTATTCTTATTCTTATTTTTAGATCGAGTAAATTTTTTAGGTCTACGGCAGAAAACAACATTTGAAGTCAGGAATGTGGCGATAAATTTTTAAGAACTAATAAAATTATTAGTAGTGGATAGGAGTTTGACGAAAATTACTAGCCGTATAAATTCTTCATCTAAGTTACGGCTAGCAGTTTATCATTTGCTAACCATAGGTACTGGAAAAATAAGCTTACGATTAGAAAATTATTATTCGACCCAATAGGTGTTTATGAGGGAAAAAAGGCGGATAAGGTTTGTTTGTACCTAAAAATTGCTTCTAGGCAAAACAATATATTGTTGAAGTACTTTTTAGGTTCGAGGATCAAAATCGTACAAAAGGAATCCAAACAAGTAGAATGTATGTATACATTCTGCTTCGGTTACAAAGAGATGAGATAGGTTGATCTTAGGGGAGGGAAACAAAGAAAGTTGATGGAATTGTGTGTAGTGATGGAAAAATAGCAGAGCTTGAGAATGATTTTATATCTCTTCTCTGTCTTTCGTGCTTTTGAAATTGGCTAAGCAGCCTATTTATAACGTTTTGGTACCACACACTTTCCTTGTAAAGTAGTGGAGGTTGTGGGGATATGGAGAAGTGGATGTTGTGGGAATAACCGGCCAGTTTGTTTTGGGAAGTTTTTGGAAACTTCTAGACTACTACTCCATTATCTCTTCAACCGCTCCAACTTACCACTTACTCTATAACTTCCTTGTCATGGGGTATTGCTACGCCCATGTTGTTGTAACCGCCAGACCAAGCCCCATACTTACTCAATAACTTCCTTGTCCCTTTAACGCTTCGGCCACAACCTTATCCACTTTAGCGCTTCGACCAACTTTGTTTATGACTTCGTGCTTTGGTAGCTTCGTAGCTTTGATTGACTTTATTGCTTTTGTCTCATTTATTATTTTTGACTCATCTGTGTTAGAAGTATGGCTAGGGCTTACTAAAGTTTGTACTTGTTGTTGCCAGGGCTATTGCCTATATGTTATTATTGACATTGACTAATACCATGACCATGACTATGGCATATTTAGGGTTTTCGGTCTTGTGAGATTTAATTGTTTGGCATTTATGCCTAACTTTTGTGCAATGCATACATAACACCTTCAAGAGATTCAGTCGTGGAAGTTTTCAATCTTGAAATTATGCTTGATGCGACTCTGCAATTAGATGTTATGCATCTAGCGCTACTATTTAGATATGATGTATCCCTTATTATGAATGTTTGTAATTTTTGTATAATTAGTATATTCTGTTTTATACAAGTATTTTTACGGGTGCTCATAAAATAACGAGGTTTTTGTTGAATAAAGCTCTGAAATTCCTCTGGTGCATATATATGCCAAAGAGCTACTGGCTAGTTTAGCCAGAAGCTGAATATGCATTCTCAATTCTCTTGCGGAATGTATGATAGCAGTAATGCTCATAATTCTGATGCTCGTCAGAAGTTAACGTATATTTATTTCATGCTTCTGCAGCTAGGCGAAAAACAACATTTCAAGAGAAGTATTACAATTTTCTCCCTTGTCAAAAACTCACCATCAAATTTAAGTCCCCTGCTTAGCACGGCACAATAATGTTTCGTGGTAAGCACAATTTGGTGATTTTTATTTTATTGTTATAAGCAAAATAAATCAAGAAATCAAGAAGTTTAGTTGTTAGATATTACAAGAAATTCTGATTTGATGATGCTCCAATGATGTCGAGTAGTCTGAACGAGCAATAGTTGGTATACTAATGCTTGTAGGATTATGCAGCATCGTCTGGAAAGTGTAATTTTACGGGGCGCAACTGATTTTGTATGGTGGAGAGACCAAAATCGATCCATGTGCAGCACAGGAACATGGTTTCAAATAGGAAATTCGTGTTTGGCCTAAATTTGGAAACCAGTTACTATAAAAGGAAGATAAACCCTTAAAAAAATTATTCTTCTCATCACCATCATCGCCGACCCTCTCTCTCTCCTCTCTGCAACAACAACTATTCCTCTCGTTAGCGCCACCACCGTCCAGTCACCGCTGGCGATCCCTTGCCGACTTCCGCCACCGACCAGGTAAAAAAAAATTTAACGTGATTTTATGCTCACTGAATTATTTATTTTTTTCACGTGAGTGAATACTCACATGTGTATTCTTTTTTTGCTCCCCCCTTTTTTTAGGGTAAATACTAAATCACTTCTTTCAATTACCATTGCTTAATCAATTGTATTAATATTTTATTGATTTGATAATTGTCTCCTTTTGACCATATTTTGCAAGCAAACCCGAATTCCGCAATTGTTGATTCTGATTGTAGAAATTCTTCATTGGCTTCACTGTAACGTTATTGAGCCTCAACCATGTATCACTGTACGGTTGTCTAATTGTTGATGTAGATATTATTTGAACCTGTTGTAGATGTTTGACAATTGCGAAGATATTATTGTTACTGGTTCCAGTCGCGATGTGAGTGAAAATTCTGATGTCGTTTCTATGTATGACATACCCAATATCAGTGGTAGGTTCTTTGATAGTGTTGTCGAAGAAGTAGTTCCTCTTGATTATGTCGGTACTATTATTCCGAGTATCAATAGCATTTTTCAACCTCAAAGTGTTTATCCACATGGCATTGTCCGATGTTGTTTACAAACAAGAGAATACATGCCTTCGTTTGTTGACTTTAAGATATCCCAAACCCCTTTGTTTGAATAGGCAAGATGGTCCAAAGTTATGTTGAAGAATCCTCGGGTGAAGTTGGTTTTGGAGAATGCTAAGATATTTCATGTTGTGCGAGTATCCGATACTTTGAAAATCAACAAAGATATGAAGGGTTTGCTTGTGTTTTTCTCACGTTGGTGCGACCTAACTCATTCAGCGGCATGTTCTTGGGGTGAGTTAACAATCACTTTGGAGGATGTGGCTGTTTTGATGCAATTGCCAGTCATTGGTAGTATTCCCGTATTGTCTGAACAGAAGAAGAAGTATGGAACTTGCCTTGTCCAGAAGATGAAGGAGATGCAGAAATCTCGTTGTTGCAATAGTTTGAATTATACATCTTGGGTTAACTATTGGTGCAATGGTATCACAAGCGTTGATGGTCTTATTGTTGATCATCCTCTTTGTATTGCTGCGTTCCTTGTACTTTGGTTGTCTAGAGACATATTTGAAGATTCTTCTGGAGGTCAAATGAAAGCTCCACTTGTCCCACTTGTTGTTATGCTTGCTAGTGGAATGAATCTTCCTCTTGGTAATTGGTTCCTTGGCACCTTATATACTCGTTTAGATATTTTCACTCTTGACATGAAGATTTCCAATGGTTATGCCAAGATAGAAACTTTTATCCATGTTATGTCCATGCAAGTCTGGCTTTGGGAACATTTTCCTGAGTATGCACCAAAGACTAGACCTTCTTTTCCAAGTGAAGGACGGAGTATGCTAGAATACTTCGTTGGTGTAAGAAGAAACCTTTCCTTGTTAGTCTTATTAGTTTGATGGATAATGAGAAAAAAAAAGTGAATTTCTGACCTTGGAGTTCGAAGCTGCCTCAGGTGATTCCAGCGGGGAATTTTGCTGAGAGGTCTGATATTTTCTTAAACTCTGGCCCAAGCGATGAGAGTAATATTGCTAGTATTAGTGAAGTTACTTTCATGGTTAGTTATATCTTAGGATTCGTTCTCGCTGTCTGTTTTGATAATTGTATCATTCAGTGCTATCATATTGATAGGGCGGGTCGGGCAGATGGGTTTTGATCAATCCATTCCTCATTATCGTACCGAGATGTTTTCCATAGACGTGCTTTAGGGTTCTGAGGGTGCTCATAGTATCGCTGGTCGAAGTATTCCTTTTCTCCAGGCCAGCAGAAAAGAACGCGTTACTAATGAGTATGCTAGTTTCTGGAATGCACATCTTACTCTTTTCAAGAACTTTTTGTTGAGTAGTACTTCTGATGTTTGCGGTAAACCTTCTACAAAGGAGTTAGCACTTCAATCGAACTTGAGGATTATCTCTAAACTGAAGCGTGACTCGATCATCAGCTTGACAAAGGTACTTCAAACCATCTTTTTTTTTAATTACTATCTTTTATCCAGTAATTAAGTGTTTAATTTCGCCTCTTGTAGTCGTGGTTCCCAGAACACTTCCTGTCTGATGATGTAGTGAATGCTACTCTTCAATCTGGTATGAAAAAGATACGGGTGATTATGCCTGGGAGTAGAGACCGTCCTTTGAAGAAGGTAAGTGTCTTGTATTTCCTCTTAGTCTTTTTTTCCGCATGAGGTATATTTATACTTTACTCTGATGAGCATCTTTATATAGTCTGGGAGTGTAACTCGTCAGAGTGATTTGAGCGTTCGACCCTTTGAATTTGGTGTCCCAACCATTTCTGGTGCTTAAGCTGCTTATGTTGTGAGTAAAGCTTTCTTTAGAAATTTCTGAATAACAATGTATCTTGTTGATTCTTGTGAATAACCATTATGCTTTGATGACTAGCGATATGAATACTTCGGCGTTAAAAAGCACCGTTTTGGTTGGAATCTCTGAGGAAGAAGATACAAATGACCGACGACTTGAAAGATTATCTCAAACTGAAGTAATCGAAGAATCCAGGGTTGAGAACGAAGAACTTGGCAGTGAATCATATTTCGAGGTGCCTTCTGCTTCTAATGACTTGTCACAGCTTCAAGTAAGTCTCCTTCATTGTTTTTGAATCATAATGACATAATTATATCTCTTAAACCGACAAATGCGTCGAACCATGCATTATTTCATGTAGAACTTTGGTGATTTTCGTTGTCGGAAAAATCCAGATTCAGGTCTTCTTGTCGTAACGACCATAGAATCTTCGTCTGAAGTCGAAATGAGGTGTTTGACCTCTCATTATTTAGATAAGAGATAGAGATAACTTTATCAAAATTAATTTATGAATTTAGAGTCCGTTTTATAGGTGAAAATACCTGACACCGAGCGTCCATAACTTTTTCAGACAAAATTTTGTAGGTTTTCAGCTGTCATATAGTCGACCATTTTGTCTGCGCTTATTAGATCGCTTCTCCGATTGTCATGCCATTTTTAGAATATTGTAGTAGACATCCATATGAATCATTTGGCATATAAATCACCCCCAAAATTCCTTATCAATTAGCGTCAGTTTAAGTTCTTCCAGAGAGTTGTGTAAAGACGTTTCTGACGACATTTTCGTAAGATGACCCATATCTTTTCTAAAACATTATGTCATGACCCAAAACACTTTTTAATAAATTTTTAGGTTTCTAATGGTCATATTTTATTAACTTTATGATCTATGCTTCAATTCCTTGTGTTTAAGCTATTTTAGCTCATTATCTCTACAATGCCCTCTTTTTTTGGGGGATAATGCACTAAATTTGATAGATGAACTTATAGATGGAAGATTGGAAATTACCATGAGCCGTGACGCTGGTGGTGTATTTTTTCCACCTCGACATCATGAGAAAGCTCTTCCGGATGCGATTGTTGAAGGAAACACTCTGCGTGACACCGTTGTACAGAATGCTGACATGATAGAGACTGTACCGATTGAATATCCGAATGATGGAGTTTATTTTGACTTCAGGTTTGATAGGAATCGACTTGAATATGTGTGAATTGGTGGCTTCATTGTCCTGTCCTCCCACGGTGATTTGTATATCAAAGTATGGAAGAAGTTCGACCATTTCTTCATAGGTAGCCCCAAGAACTACCGTACTCTGGAGAATGATGTGTCACTGTTACTGCCAACTGTGAGTGAGATGATTTATCTTCCTCGTTGAGAAGTATCTGAGATATTACTTCAAGAATGAAAGGATACTTTGGACGAGGCTGAAAGAGTTAAACTTAATATAGCATGGCTTCGTTACTGAGAAGTATCTGCAAGATAGAGGTACGACTCCAAGATTGGAGACAGTGACCAAGGTTAAATATGAAGTTGAGAGGCTGTCTCGGGAGTTGTAGCTTGCAACTGATATTTTTGGGAAGTTGAAAAAGGCGCATTTTGAAGGTGCTTAACCAATTTCCAAGGAATTTTTCTAGTTTTATAGGTTTTCTGAGATATATAACTTTTTTTGGTTTTATTCTGGGATTTTTGAATAGGTAGGGATTTTTTGGATGGTTTTCAAGGATATATATATACATTGAAGGAAATAATGTTTTACTTGATTAATAAATTGAAATCCTAAGTATGAATGCAAGGTGTTCCAAATTTTTTGGAGGAATTACAAATATTGCATAAAACAGGTAAATATTGTGAGATGGTGGTAGCATGTTTTTAAGCATTGTGAGCTGTAAGCCACTTGTCATGCATGACCACCCCTTATGGCTTGTTGGTATTGACAAGTCTGTAGCAGTCACTGATCACAGTTTTGGTTATGAGATATGGTTCTTCTTCAGGAGAGGTTGTGATCTTCTCTATTGTGTCTCCGACATGGAAGACATCGGGTTCAGGCCCCTTAACTTCATGACATGTCTTCTGAGTTCTTGGGTTGTTAACTTATTTATCCTCAGTAAAGATAACCCATACCCATTTGATAAAATTCTGAAAAGGATCACCTTCCCATTGATATCTCCGAGTCATAGTAGGGTTGATATCCGGGTCAAGTCCTCAAGTTTCGATGGGACGTGGGATTGCTGGTTGCAAAGAAGTTGGTTGAATGTGACTTACTTGTGTATGAAACTTTTATACATATGACGTTGCTTCATCTTCTGGTAATTTCTCCACGTTCAGCTTCATTGTGCAATGAAATTCGTCTGGTAGGTCGTCCTTAGGGTTTATCGTCCTGTTTGAGATCCTTGGAGGTACTGGTGTCGGTGAAGGGCATACACTTGTTCCCTGCTTGTTGTTATGTACCCAAGGGTGTCCCAGAACCATGTCATAATCTGGATCTTCCTTGAGAATGTGAAAATTGGTATATGTTCGAGTGTTGCCCATTTTCACTTCAAGAGTGACGTAGCTATAAGCACTCCTGGATTTCCTTTCATGATTTTTAATTCCTGTTGGTGAATGTACGGCTTCGTGCCTGGAAATTCCTGTCGCTCTCAGAGTCTTGATAGTGATGATGTTGACATCAGTGCCCGCATCAATTAGCGTTTATTCGAACTTGGCGTCCTTAAGGAAGGCAGTGGTGAGATCTCCCCAGCTAGGCTTCTCATTACGTTTGATGACTCTGTCTTCTGAAGCGGATTTGGGATGTGTGGTAGATTTTTCGGCGAAGAGTAGGCACTTACTTGACATGACACGGTTGAGAGCAATAAAGATATCTTTGTATTGTGCCTTTGATAGGTATAGAAGTTCACATATGCGCTCCATCATGGATTGGACATTTCTGTTGACGGAATCTCCAGAAGGGGTGAAACTCCTGACGGGGAGCGGATCTTTGTGGACACCTTCAGACCCCATGCTTAACTCTCCTGAGTCGATCTTTTCTCTGAATATACGCCTCAAGCCAATGCATTCGCTAGTGGGATGGCTGATAAATATGTGGAAGTGACAGTACTTTGGATTTGACATGTCCTCTTCGTTAGGCGGCTTTCGCACAGGCGGTAACTTGATAGCTTCATTTTGTACCCATAATTCAAGCAATTTGAGGACCTCTTCCATGGGAAATGAAAAATCTGGGATTGTTAGATCCGTCTTGTTTCTTTGTGACTGACATGGAGCCTCGACTGATCTTTGTTCTTGAGTTGGTGTCGGTTCTTTTATCGGGGATGATGCAGTGTGCTCCTTCATCAGTGAAAACACATATGGAGTGTTAGGTAGCGTGTTGTTTGTTCAACATACGTCTACTTCTACGGGTGTCTCCATTATTTTCTTCTCTGACGATCCTTGTCCTTTATAGCAAGGCTGGAGCTGTTGTTTTTGATCACTTGTAGGCCTCATGTAGCTCAGTGAAGGTTTGAAATCGTAAATTTTCTAATTGGGCACGATAAACGGGAATATATCATTAATGCAAAGCTCCATCAATTGTTGCTCAGTCACGTTCTGGTCATGGCAGTCGAGAGCTTGTGTTCTGAACCTCTTTACGTAATGGGGTTGCTCATTATTCCTCTAAAACATTCTTCCTAGATATGAAAGAGTAATTTCTGCAGAGACAAGGAAATACTTCTTATAAAAGGCATCAACCATCTGAGACCAACTATGGCTATTGTTGGGAGCGAGGTTGTTGTACCAAGTGTAAGCTCTTCCCGTAAGAGATTTCGATATTTGAGCCGCAACACTTGATTATACTCATGAATTCCTAGCGATTCCAAGAATCGAGAAACATATTCTCAAGCGTTTCCGGTGTCGTCGTACAATAAGAATGGAGGAGATGAATATTCTCTCGGTAGTGCAACTCTCTGAATTTATGTTGGGTAAGAGGGTTGGTGTTGATGGAACGAAGATGAATCTTCCTTTCCACGATTTCGCATGAGCCTTTCCAGGTCTTCAAGAGTGACAAAGTTTTGTTGCGGTTGACTCTTTTATGGTGCACGGTCAGTGATGATCTGTCCTTCATCATCCTCTTGTGCATTAGCTTTTGACGTGTTAGCACTGCCGGCAGTTGCGTTTTTTACTTGCTCCGTTTTACGATGACACTGCTCTGGAGTTAACTTCTCCTATAAAGCCTTAAGGAAGGTAAGAAATTCCTTTTGAGTTGTGGCCATGGCTATTTGAGTTTTAGCCAAGGTCTCTTGTCGCTTCATTAAATCGTCTATGGTTGGTGACGCCTGCTCCTTGTCTTTGACACTTTCAGTGGTACGGAGAGGAGTTTTGGTACTTTCAGTAATAGTGTTTTGAGGAATGATTTTTGGGGTTCCACCACTGGAATTACCAGTATTAGTAACGGTTGTTGAACTTGAATTGGGATTGGTTGCTGAACCTGACCTAAGATCCACCATTTTTGAATAATTGAATTTTTTTACTGAGAGGTTAATCTCCCACTGTGGTCGCCAATTTTTGTACCTAAGAATTGCTCCTAGGTAAAAAAAATGTATTGTTGAAGTACTTTTTAGGTTCGAGGTCATACAAAACAAATCCAAACCAGCAGAATGTCTGTATACATTCTGTTTCGGTTACAAAGAGAGGAGATAGATTGATCTTAGGGGAGGGAAGCAAAGAAAGTTGAAGGAATTGTGTGTAGTGGTGGAAAAATAGCAGAGCTTGAGAATGATTTTCTATCTCTTCTCTGTCTTTCTTGTTTTTGAAATTGGCTAAGCAGCCTATTTATAACGTTTTGGTACCACACACTTTCCTTGTAAAGTAGTGGAGGTTGTGGGGATATGGAGAAGTGGAGGTTGTGGGAATAACCGGCCAGTTTGTCTTGGAAAGTTTCTGAAAACTTCTAGACTACTACTCTATTATCTCTTCAACCGCTTTAACTTACCACTTACTCTATGCCACGGACCGAAAAATTCCGCCTCCGGCGCGTTGCTGGGCAGGCCAGAACTCCCCGATGCGCGATTTAAAAGAGAGTAACCGAACCTTAAAGCTTAACTTCTCTCTGCGTATGCAGGTATATTTTCCTTTCCAAACATGATTTGCAAGCATGGTACTCGGAACATAGTTTCCATATCGTTCTAACTCACCCTTGTTATACAAAGGGTGCAAGGCCATTAAAGCCAATGGTGAATGCCTTTGACAAGCATCACATATTACAATCCTTGTCCAAGCCTAACTCATGCCTTGGACTAGCACCTAGGCCATTTCAAGCCTAATTTTTTTCGCTTCATCAATTCAGCTTCGATCATGCGCTGGAGTCTGCATTAGTCTTGCTATTTCCAAGGGTGCAACATCCAGACACATGTTATTCCATGCCGTAAAGGTTGCTAGGAAGTATGAAAAATCCATCGAATGGAATTGCAACTACTTCATCAAGTATGGCAACAATCATCTCTTGACTTAGCATTGCCAAGCCAGAAGATACGAGATGACATAATGTCGCAATCACCTCTAAATTAGATGATATGAGCGACAAGGTGCTGCACCTCAATGCATTGCATCGCGGTTGCCTACGTACCTAACCCGTACCTTGAAGGGATCAAGCATACCCGTAGCTCAACAAAGGGTCCATTCGAAAGGAACAAACAACTTAATCCTATTAAGGCAAAGTCAACATTGATTCCAACTTCATCGCAAGGCCAAAGGCCAAGCAAAGCCTAGACGGTATAAGCCGAAGGACTTTCGCAAGGTATGCACTAGCTTGTGCATAGCTATCGCTATTTACTTATGCAAATGTAAGTTCTCGAGTACGCAACATGATTGAATGATGCTTTCGCATAATTCAAGCCTTATGGGGCTAAGCTACAAGCATATTGATGCTTAAGCATCAAGTATGCTCCAACGTATAAGCCGCATCACATATCTATATGTGCATTATCGTTCATGCACATTCAAGCTTTATCGTTTAAGCTATAAGCATACTGATGCTTATGCATCAAGTATGCTCCAACGTATAGGCCGCATCGCATATCTATATTACAGTACCGCTCATGCACATTCAAGCTTTATAGTTTAAGCTATAAGCATATTGATGTTTTAGCATCAAAAATGCTCCAACGTATAGGCCACATGGCATATATATGTGCATTACCGCTCATGCACATTCAAGCAAAGCTCCCTCCCTATATATGTTTTATTTGCATTTTTACAAATAAATAAAAGAAAGGAAAGTGACATCCATCGACTTCACTTAGGCAAAAACGCCAACTGGTTGGTGCCTCCTAGGCAAATCTGCTAACTGGTTGGCGCTTCAAGGCAATTCCTCCAACTGGTTAGCCAGCTGCTAGGCTAATCCGCCATCTAGTTAGCATGAAGGCCAATAGTGCTTCCTGGTTAGCATAACTAAGCTTCATCGATTTCCAACCAACACCTCCTCCCTATATATGTTTTATTTGCATTTATGCAAGTGAATATAATGAGGATATGTGACACTCATTTACTGCACTTCCTAGTGATGCATTCTCAATCATGCATCACGGTTTAATAGTGCATTAGCACTATGATAACTCTCGTGGATGCGCAACATTGGTTAGTGATGCATTCTCAATAATACATCACGGCACAGTAGTGCCTTAGCACTATGATGCCTTCTCGGGTAGCAACATTGGCTCAGTGATGCATTCTCAATAATGCATCACGGCATAATAGTGCAGTGGCACTATAATGCATTCTCGGTATGCAACTTTGATTCGGTGATGCATTTTTAATCATGCATCACGGCATAATAGTGCATTAGCACTATAATGCATTTTTGGTACGCAACATTGGCTTAGTGATGTATTCTCAATCATGCATCACGACATAATAGTACATTGGCACTATAATGCATTCTCACTTACACAACTTTAGCTTAGTGATGCATTGAATCATGTATCACGGCATAATAGTGTATTGGAACTATAATGCATTCTTACTACGTAACTTTAGCTTAGTGATGCATTGAATCATGCATCACGGTATAATAGTGCCTTAGCACTATAATTCGAGGTCAAGGCATTCACACCCTAACACGTATCTGAGTAAGCTTTATTAGCTTAGGATGAAGCTTCATCCCATGCCATAACGCATCCCTAAATAAGCGTCATGCGAAAATTACAGGTGTTACACTCTATAACTTCCTTGTCATGGGTTATTGCTACGCCCATGTTGTTGTAACTGCCAGACCAAACCCTATATTTTATCCTCCTATGTAATATGATTTGATGTCTCGTAAAACTTGGTGGGGTCATGGATTCAAAGCCATGAGCCTTGTTGTAGAATAACGTTTCTAGTAGATTTTATGCCAAATTTGTCGTAGTAATGGCTTAAGTACCGGTGCTAGCTTGAGCGAATAATGGTCCTAACTTGAGCAAAGAAATGTTGTTGCAGCGACAAATATGTGCGGCAGCAATGAAGCGTGGGACCCAGCAGTACAGAGTGTGGGCGCGGCAATAGAGCGTGGTGCACATCAGTAAAACGTGGGCCCAGTTGCGGTAGCAGCGATGGTGAATGGGGAGACACGACAATGGAGCATGGGGAGCGGCCGCAGCAGCATCCTTATCCCTTTAACGCTTCAGCCGTAGCCTTATCCCCTTTAGTGCTTCGACCAACTTTGTTTGTGACTTCGTGGCTTTGGTAGCTTCATAACTTTGATTGACTTTATTGTTTTGGTTGACTTTATTGTTTTTGCTTACTTTATTATTTTGACACATCTGTGTTAGAAGTATGGCTAGGGCTTACTAAAGCTTGTACTTGTTGTTGCCAGGGCTATTGCCTATATGCTATTATTGACATTGACTAATACCATGACCATGACTATGGCTTATTTAGGGTTTCTCAGTCTTGTGAGATTTAATTGTTGGCATTTATGCCTAACTTTTGTGCAGTGCATACATAACACCTTCAAGAGATTCAGTTGTAGAAGTTTGCAATCTTGAAATTATGCTTGATGTGACTCTGCAATTAGATGGTATGCATTTAATTAGCGCTACTATTCAGATATGGTGTATCCTTTATTCTGAATGTTCGTAATTTTTGTATAATAAATATATTCTGTTTTATAGAAGTATTTTACGGGTGCTCATGAAATAACAAGGTTTTCGTTGAATAAAACTCTGAAATTCCTCTACTGCATATATATGCCAAAGAGCTACACGACTAGTTTAGCCAGGAGATGAATATGCATTCTCAATTTTCTTGTGGAATGTAAGATAGCAGTAATGTTCATAATTCTGATGCTCGTCAGAAGTTAACGTATATTTATTTCATGCTTCTGCAGCTAGGAGAAAAGCAGCATTTCAAGAGAAGTATTACAATTTTCTCCTTTGTCAAAAACTTACCAGCAACAAGGTTAAAATAATTTAGGTTTTTATTTTGGTTTTTGTTTGGAAATAAATTTTAAGAAAAAAGTATTATACCAAAATTTTAATTTTAAAGGGCAAATTAAATATTTGTTATCTATTAAATCCCTATCCATATTGAGAACATTTGAATCCTAACGCAACCTTTAAAGAGAAATCATGTAGTCCCAATAATAGGTCTATAAGAGCAATTCTAGTGGGCATTGGCATATAAACGGAGCGTACTGAATCGACTGAGGCATATTGAGACGCTGGGCCTAGGTTGCACCGAGGCACTTGCGTCAAGCCTCGGCGCAACCTAGGCCGAACGTCTCAATATACCTCGACAACGGTCTGATCCTAACGGTCAAATTCGACGGCTATAATAATCCACTCCTGTAAATGCAATCCAAATTCAATCTTTTCTACTCACACCAAAATCAATCTTTTCTACAATATTCTCTAATATTTTTAACACAAAAAAATCTTCATATTCCACTTCTCTAAAAAAAAATCAAAATTACAATGTCTCAATCTCAAATATTAGTCGAAGTAGAAATAGAAAACCACCCATAAATAGGCATACTCAACCTCTACCGACTCAATAAGATTTTTCGGATGAAGAAAACAATCCCATTTTAGTTTACAGTCGAGCATTAGCCACGGTTCAAGGTCATGTATCTTCAATAGAAGACCGAAATGCCAAACATCAAAACAAAAAGGTGGTTGGTATGAAATTAAACCAGTTTATGATGTACTTCCTGAAAGTGCTAAAATTATTGTGAATAGATTTCCTTGGAGGACATTGTACCGTATGGAGGCAAAGAGACATTCGACCAAATTCATACATATGATACTGGAATGTTGGTGGTATACTACACATACGTTTCATTTTGTTGACTTCGAAATAGGTATGTTATATATTTTGATTTATATTTTTTATGCAAATAATACGATTCATATATGAAATTAACAATTTTAATATTTTTACAGGAATAACACCGTGAGATTTGTATTTCCTCCTTGGGATACCTTCCGTTCAGGGAGATAATGTTCCATTTGACCAAAAAAAAATGGTTGGCAAATGAACGATATAAAGATGAACTTCCTTTGTATTTTTCCATAACAACACGCAAGCATACCGATCTAAGAGCTTTGGGAATTCCTAATATCGGTTTAAAGGCATTTATAAATAATAAATTATATGAAGATATTGTAGGAGAAAATCCAGACCAGGAATACGGTACAAAAATTGCCAAGGTTTTTATTTTATGGGTAATTGGTGTGTGTGTTTTCCCCAACTCAAATAGTTGTGTTTTAGTAGGATGGCTAGAGGCATTGCAATATTTGAAAAAGGATGTCAGTTATGATTGGGGGTCCACTATATTGGCCGAGTTATACCTTTGTCTCGATGTCGCATGCTTGGGTGGCCCAAGCATCTAAGGTATATGAGGAGTTCTTGAGGTAAATATGTAAAACTAATCGTACAAGTTTATATAAGTTTATAAATATTTATAGCAAGTTAAACTAATCATATGATGTTTTACTTCATATTTGGTGGTATACATACACCAATATTAGTTTACTAAGATTCCACCAGTATGGGACATTGTTTTTCCCGATTGTAGTAAAGTTTGAAGACGATAACTGGAAAAAGAAGGATCAAAACACCACTGAGCGAGATAATATACATATGTGGAGAAACGAAATGAATCTTATGAGAAGACACAATGTTATTTGGAACCCCTATGAGGATTATGAGGAATTACGTTCTGATATAGCCATTGGGATTAGAGAATTTTCACTACAGCACGTATTGCTCTACAGTCAACTCAGAGATATTAGTGTCTATTTTTTGGGGGAGAGATGTACTAGACTGTTAGTTGGTGCATATGGTATCCCTAAAAATCCTCCACCAACAACCGT
>JAJJMC010011406.1:0-11359 GCA_023531435.1 Papaver californicum | reverse complement strand
TTTTTAGGTACGAATCTATGGAAGATAGTAGTATTATGTAAGAATTTCTGTATTTAAATTGAAAAGTGTAAGGATTATAAACCCAAAAATTGCAAAACCTGGGTGATGAATGGTATTGTTCATAAATGATTTTATGAAATGAATAAAAGGATTTTTCTTTATTACTCGATCTTAGTTATGTAAATTGTATCCAAGAATTTGATTGGTTGTTTAGTCGAAAGGATTTTTTGGCATAAACAATTTGGCGCTAGAAACAGGGACGATTAAAGGATTTATCCTACCTGATGGATGAAAAAGGGATTTAATGTCGAAACTAAATCATCCAGGATAGAAAAAATTTTGGTAAGAAAAGAGCGCATGTGCTTGAAAGAATTTAAAAAAAAGATTGGGAAATTCAATTTTACAAGATGCGAAAAATGAGTGTAAAGTTTATTTACATAAGTATACTTTATTAACATGAAAAATGTTTTATGAGGAAAAAAGTAGATAAAAATATGAAACAAAAAATTTCATGAAGACAGAAAAGTTAGACTTGTGATAGGAAGAATTTACGGTTAAAATAATAGTTAGAATCTTTCATGATTTAGTGAATAAGAGTTCATTTGACTAACCTGAGAAAATATTTTTAGAGATATCGAGGAAGGAAAGCAATCGAGAGGGCGAAAGACAGTAAAGGAACAACAGATTCTAGAAATATGACTCAAGACGCAAATTCTGGGAACCAAAATAGTAATGAAGGCTTGGAAAATAGACAAGAGGAAGGGAGTGACTCAGGACAAAAACAAAGTAATGAGGGAAATCATACCCCAAGTCAAGAATTAATGTCAAATACATTGGTTCAAAATTTCTCTTCAGATCATGAGAGTTCTCAAAGAAAGACACGACAAATACATGACCTATTAGAAGAAATAAAGGAAATAAGAAAGGAACAAAGAGCAAGCGACCATCGAATTGAGTTACTAGCAACCGAAAATCAAGTTTTAAAAGATGTAATTCAGCGAGAGCAAAGACCAACTGTGACCAGAATACGAAATCAAGAGGCAATGTCGAATAGACAAATAACAAGAAATGAACAACGTAATCCAGATCAAAGAATAGTGTTAGTAGGATCAACATCTCGAGTAAGAAGACAACAGGAGAATGACTTTCAACGAACCCAATGGGAAACATGTTTGGAAGCGATGGAACAAATGAAGGAGGAAATTAAAGGATTAAAAAATAAAGAGGGGGGAAGGATAGAAGAGGTATTGAAAGAAGCAAAGCGAACACCATTAGCGCAACATTTAACGCGCGTATCGTTACCAAGAGAATATAATATTCCAGTGTTCGAATGTTACGATGGTACCAAGGATCCAACATCGCACTTAAAGTATTATAACCGAGTGATGTCGCGATGGGACGATCATGAAGCGATCATGTGCAGATGTTTTCCGTCAACTTTAATAGGAACATCATTATTGTGGTACGACAGATTACCGGAAAATTCTATCAATAATTATGCACAATTGGTCAGGAAATTTTTAGAGGCATACATGTATAACAGACCAATTGATTCAGGGGAGGACAGACTTCATTCTTTAATGTCATGGCCAGAAGAATCGATCCGATCATATACAACTAGATGGCATTCAATATGTCAAGCAGTAGGTGAATTAGACCCAATGACAGCTATAAACCATTATAAATGGGGGATTGTAGATCGGAAGAGTCAGCTCTTTGTTGAAATCCATCGAAATAATCCAAAAACTGAAGGCAAATTGAGAGAAATAATAGAAACATGTGCAAGACTCCAAGATATACAGGAGCAAGGATCGAGAATTAATTCTGAAAATCAAGGAAATACAAGGAGAACAAATTCAGTTGAAGAATTACCAGAACAGAAAAGGAAATGTCTTCCAAAAGTTGAATCAAAAGAATTAAAACATCCTCGACAAGGGAATGGAAAAAACTTTGCTCAACAATTTCGAGAAAGAACTTTTACCAAGCTTAATGTTTCGTATTTCAGGTTATTTAACATCTTGAAGAAACGACCAGACTTTCAATGGCCAATAACAAAGGGAAATCAACCGGAATTTACGCAACATTCAAAGACTATTGTGAGTACCACAGTTATAAAGGGCATGCAACAAACAATTGTAGAAATTTTATAGCATTGGTACAAAGAATGGTTGATGCTGGAGAATTGAAGGAATTTATTCAAAAAATTGAACCAACAAAGAAAGATGATGAAGGCAAAGCAATACATATTCCATATAACAAACAAACTATTAATATGATCTCATGTGTGGAAAAGTGTGATACAGATTTGAATGTAGCAATCAACAAGAAATTGTGCAAGAGAATTCGGAACCATGAGGCATTTAGAGTTCAAGGAAGGCAAGTAGAATTATGGGAAGATTGGATGGCACATCCATTAACATTTTCTGCACAAGAAGTAAACCAAGAAATTGAAATGCATAATGACCCTCTTGTGCTAACATTATTGATATCTGGTTGGAATATCAAGAAAATACTCTTGGATGGGGGCAGTTCATTGAATGTGATGTTCTACAATACATTTTGTAAAATGGGTTTCAAAGAAGATCAACTCATCACTTCACGATTCGTCATTTATGGATTTAATGGAATATCTTCTAAACCAAAAGGAGACATTGATCTTGAAGTTTCAGCCGGACCAATCAACATTCTGACAAGATTTAGCGTTGTGGATGCACCTTCCCCGTACAATGCTATAATTGGGTTCATCAATTAAAGGGTGTAATATCAACTTATCATCAATATCTACGATTTCCAACACCACGAGGAGAGATGGAGATAAAGGGTGATCAAGAAGATGCTAAGCTTTGTATAATGGCAGAAACAAGAATAAATGAGGAACGGGAGCATTTACAATATAAAAAGAAAAAAGAACAAAGAATTAAAGCAAAAGAAGAAGAAATAAACCAATACTTAGAAAAAAAATGCAAAAAATAAAACAGAAAGTGAAAAAGGAGAGAGTAGCAAAAATCGAGAAAATATGGAAGACCAGCAACAAAAAGGGACGATGTAGCAATTAAAGGGAACCCCAACTCCAATTGGGATTCCAAAACCAGTCTTCACCCCAGTAGAGGAAACAAAAGTCATAAATATTGGCACTGCAGAATGCCCCAAGCAAGTGCGAATTGAGACATTAATAAAAACAGATTTGGAACAACAGATAGTTAAATTGCTTTGTGAATATATAGATGTGTTCGCTTGGAAAATGGAAGACATGCCGGGGATTGACCCCAACATCGTCCAGCATGAGTTAAAAATACATCCTGATGCAATTCCTTTTCGCCAACGGATACGAAAGGTCGCACCAGAATATCATGAACCAGTGGAAAAAGAATTAACAAAGCTTTTAGGTGCAGGGTTCATTCGAGAAGTACGATACCCCACATGGATTTCTAATATGGTAATTATCCCAAAAAAGAACGGTGGAGTAAGAATTTGTATAGATTTTACCAATCTAAATAAAGCATGTCCAAAAGATAGTTATCCACTCCCAAACATTGATCAGTTAGTAGATGCTGTTGAAGGACATGAGATGTTATCATTTATGGATGGACAATCTGGGTATAACCAGATAGCATTAGCAGAAGCAGATCAGGAACACACATCGTTCTTTACTCCGCGAGGATTGTATTGTTACACTAGAATGCCATTCGGACTACGGAATGCAGGAGCAACATATCAACGCCTAGTGGATGCAATATTCAAACCATGGATCGGAAAAACTTTGGAAGTTTATGTGGATGACATGTTAGTAAAAAGTAAGTTATCTGGTGATCATTTACGGAACCTGGCTGAAATTTTTGGTGCACTACGGAAGTATAAGATGAAAATAAATCCAGAGAAGTGTATTTTTGGTGTTACATCAGGGCGATTTTTGGGATATCTGGTTACAAAAGATGGAATTCAAGTTGATCCGGCAAAAATACAAGCAATAACATATATGCCATCACCAAACAGTATAAAAAGTGTACAGAAGTTAAATGGGTGTTTGGCTGCATTGAGTAGATTTATTGCAAGATCATCAGAACGATGTAAACCCTTTTTTGATGTACTTAAGAAGAAAAATAAATTTGAATGGAACGATCGTTGTGAGCAAGCATTTCAACGTATAAAATTACATCTTGCCACGTTACCAGCATTACAAAAACCAGAACCAGAAGAAATGTTAACTTTGTACATAGCGTCAACAGAAAATGCAATTAGTGGAGTAATGGTGCGAACGAATGATAAGATTGAGAAACCAATATATTACATCAGTAAGACTCTGAATTCAGCAGAAAGAAATTATACCAAGATTGAACAATTAATTTTGTCAGTGGTATTTGCTACTCAGAAGTTACGCACTTATTTTCTTACTCATTATGTTCGTATATTAACCAAAGCACCATTGGAATCAGTTTTAAAGAATACAGGGAAGGTAGGAAGAATAGCAAAATGGAATGCTCAGCTAGAACAATACAACATTGTTTATGAGATACAAACTGCGCAGAAATCCCAAGTTCTAGCTGATTTTTTGGCAGATTTTCCAATCGAGGAAGAGTATGAAATTCAAGGACTTCCGGGGTGTGAAGAAGAAGAACCAGTAGATATTCTAGATTCAAATAGTTCACAATGATGGGAGGTTTTTGTTGATGGGTCGCGAAATAAAGAAGGAGCAGGAATAGGTATCGTGATTACAGCACCAAAGGGAGAACGTCTGGTACACTCATTTCGACTTGAGTTCGAAGAACATACAAATAACATAGTAGAATATGAAGCAGTGGTCCATGCTCTCAAACTCATTATTGAACTAGGAATAAGTGATGTAAGACTCACAAGTGACTCGCAGCTGGTGATTAGACAGATCGAGTTAAAATATCAAATGGTCGATGAGGACTTGGAACGATACAAAAATCTTGTACAAAGCTTAACAGTTTGTATTCCAAATATTATTTTTCGACATTTGTCTCGTGAAAAAAATCGACATGCAGATGCACTGGCGTATATCTCGTCCATGATAAATGACCCAAATACTAAAGCGCTAAAAATTGGGAGAATATACGAGCCATCCATAAGAGCACAAGTATTAAATAACATAGAGGAAGATGGTATCGATGACTCAGCCATACAAAGTGCTACATCTACATCGCAACAAGAAAATGATCAACCAATGAGCCAGATTGGAGAGCCTCGATACATCAATATTTACAAAATAAAGTGTTACCAACAGATTCTAAAGAAGCAAGGAAAATTCAACTTAAGTCAAACAGTTACCAACTTAGAGATGGAATTCTTTATCGACATTCTTTTCTTGGACCATTATTTCGATGTTTATCACAAAAAGAAGGATTACGAATTCTCAAAGAAATACATTATGGAGATGCAGGAAACCATAGTGGAAGACGATCGCTAGCGTTAAAAGCCAAAATGCAGGGTTATTATTGGATTTCCATGTTGAAAGATTCGGAAGAAATGGTTCGAAGGTGCGAAGAATGTCAACGATTTGGTAAGAAAATCAAAGCACCAGCTACGGAATTAAATTCAATACTTAGTCCATGGCCATTTGCGAAATGGGGAGTTGATATAGTCGGACCATTAGCTTAAGGCACAAATAAAAGAAAATACTTAATTGTGGCCACTGATTATTTACATAACACATTATGGGCATATAGAACCACAAGAAAAACTTCAACCGGAGAATCACCTTATCTTCTTACTTATGGAACAGAAGCTGTAATACCAACAGAGGTTATTTTGCCTACAACCAGAACAGAAGCATGGGAGAAAAACCTTAATTCAGATCTCATGTTACAAAAATTGGATGACTTGGAAGAAAAAAGAGAGGTGGCACTCCAAAAGATGGAAAATTATCAAAGGGGATTAGCTCGAGAATACCATAAACGTGTAAAATCCCGAAATTTTGTCCAAGGTCAATATGTCCTCCGACAAATAACAGAATACCGAAGGGACAAGAGTGCAGGAAAATTCGCACCAACATGGGATGGTCCATACGTGATTCAAGCATCAGCAGGCCAAGGATCGTACTATCTTCAGAATTTGCAAGGAGAAATTTTACAGCATCCGTGGAATGCACAATATTTAAAGCTTTACCATCCGTAAATAACAATGCAATGTTAACACAAAAAGCAGGTACATAGACAATTAATTCAGTAATTTCTTTTATAATTTAATCACTCCAGGAACATCGTACCTTGGAGAATATTATAATTCCATTAATCCCGGAATACCATATACTTTGAATCCAGGAACATCATATCTTGGAAATTGTTATGATTATTAACATAATCAAAATTCCATTAATCCCGGAATTTCATATACTTTGAGCGCTCAAAATTATTCCAGGAACATCATATTCTGGATATCGTTGCGATTGACGACATAATCAAAGTCAAAAGGTAAACATCCTTATAGAGTTTCGCTAACAATGAAATTCTTAATCAAGAAGGAGTTCCTAATTATTGGTTTATCAATTTTCAAAGTACAGTTCGGGACCAACCCTGTATCTTACCCCTGGCCCGGGTTTGTTTCGTATGTGTGGGATCTCGAACAACATGATTTGAGGTAAAAAGTACTTCAATTTATGGTACTCGGAAAATTATATGATAGCCAAAAGAATTACTTAATCACATTTTCTTGTGCATGAAACAACATTAAAGGCATATCAAAAGGATGCAAAAGAAAATCAATGAAAGATAAACAAAGTACAAGATAGTGGAGTTAACAGTAAATGAAATTACAAAGGACATAATCAGATATCGGGAAGACCGGATCGAGATGGTGGAGGAGGAACTGCAGGCACAGAAGCGCGCTTACTAAGCACTGAAGGATCGGATTGTGCACGATCTAAAGCAGTATTGAAGGACATTGCAATTTTCGCTTTAGCATCCTGCCTGACCCATTGAACGAAATCACGCCCAAAGTTGATTTCTTTGTGAAGCTCTTCGATCTTTTGCTTATTTGCTTCTATTTGAGCACTAAGACGTGATCTTTGATTTTTCTCTTCATTTAGTTCTGCAACTAATGAATCAATCTCTTGTTCACGAGCATTAATTTTAGAAAGTTCAGTAGATAGTCGAGCATGTAAACTCTCAATTTTTAGGGCGATAAGCGTCACATTATGCTCAGAAGTCTTTAACTCTTGTGTGATGTTCTTCACTGAATCTTTCGCTGTATTAAGCTCAGTTTCTACTTGTATTGCTCGATCCTTAGCTTCATTAAATTTTTTCTCCAATTCTGAAAATACAGGAAAATATTAGACAAATTTTATGATATCAAGAACTATAAAATTAGGTAAACCAAAAATGTACCTCTGACAACAGATTTAAACTCTAATTCTTTTTGAGTTAGCAATTTTACGACTTCTCGATATTTTGATTCTGCTTTATTACGCCTCCAAGTGGCTAAATCAAAACTATCGATCAATTGAGTCAGTTTTTCTCTAACCACATTCATCTCTTTGAAGATTTCCCTTGCATGATTATTCAATTGTACCATTCTACGATCGAACCTAAATAGGGTCTCCATATTTTCCACTGAACCTAGTATAAAATTTAAATGTTTCATATAAATCAAGTAAATAAAATAGTAATTGAAAAGGAATGAAAAATAAACCTTGATTTTGATTCTGAAGATCTTGATTATGACCTTCAATAGTTTGGAGACGTTCCTGTTGTTGTTGATATTGATCATTATGTTGATGATGAAGTTGTTGAAGTTGTTGAAGTTGTTGTTGAAGAAAATTATTTTGCTGTTGCAATTCATCATTCGCTTGTTGTAAGGAAGCATTCTTTTCCTCCATCTCCCCTGATTCTTTCTTAAATATTAATCCCATCATGGTAGCTCGAGCCTTATAAAATTTATAACCGCTAGTTAGACAGTCATTACCATATTGAAGTTGGGCTAAAGCTTGTTGTGGAAGTGAATATAACGAACTATCGGAAACATTCAAAATTTCATTAAAGGTAGGAGGAGGCTTCACAGGAGATATCTGATCGAGAATATCACTCTTAGACCATGCATCCAGAGTTTCATCCAAAGGAATCGCACTAAGTGAATTCCGGAATCGAGACATGAAGCCAGAATCAGATTTGATACTCTCAGGATCTACTGAAACATTCCAAAGTCCCTGAGAAAGAAACCATTTGTAGGCTTCTTCTTCATCACCAACTAAATTAAAACCTTCACGGGAGATTTGATCGGAAACAGACTTCAGAGTAGAAGGGTCGACACTTGGAATTGTAGTATCGGCCTCAACAGCAACAGAAGTAGATCAAACCAAATCATCAGAAGGCGCGATCGATTCTAGAATTACTCCAGTAGTCCCTTCGACTTCAGAAGGGATCGAAACACCAGGAACGATCATATTAGAAGGAGGAGAGGTTTCTTTTTCAGTACGATCAATAATATTTATTTCTTCAACAACAGAGGTGTTGGCTCCAACATTCATATTCTCCACGCCATCAATCGGATTTATTTCAGCATTATCCTTTTCAAACGAATTCTCTTTTTCAACATGAGTTACTTCATTCACTACATCAACAATATCTTCATCAATAACAATATCATCTTCCTCTTCTTGAGGAAGACCAGAAAAAGTTTCCAATGCACCATTATCAGGTACAGGGGAATCAAGCACAAAATCAAAAGGTAGTGGAGAAACGATGTTATAAAAATTGGATGAAGTACCAGAAGGAGGTGCAACAATAGGATCGGATCGTTCCGATACCACAATTTCTGCTGGCATCGAGGAAACTGGAATAGCATCGATAGGATCAGACTGATCCAATGGAAGAGCAACAATCGAGCTTCCTTCTCCCTTATTCAAACTTGAAGCCGTCTCTCCTACAACCTCAGTTGAGAGTTTAAGAGTTCTGGGCTTCTTCTGCTTCTTCTCTGCTGTGAGAATTAATTTTCGTTTTCCCTTACCCTCAACTGCGGGTTCGATCGTTTGTTCATTCTCGACGATCTGTCTATTCTCGACGATTTGAATACCGCGATCAGGTGGAGGAAGGGGGATTCCGATGTCCAAAGAAGGATCGACCTGGAATCAAAAAAGTAAAAACATTTAAAGAAGACATTAAAGATCGATACACTATATCTAAAAGGAATGATATCAATTAAGAATTTCGAACCTTGAAGTCAAATTTATAATCATCAAAGTTCAATCTCCAGGGGCAATAGTTTGGGAAACAATTGCGAAGATGCTGAATTTCACTAGTAGGAATGTCACCATATACCCAAGGTCCCTCGATCAGAATGGGGGTGCGATACCATCTATAATCATGTTCTCGACGAATTCTCTCGTTCGAAGGAAAGTCAGCATTGGTATATGGAGCTACCTTGATTCTGGGGTCATCAACTTCTCGAAGTAGAGGAAACCCTTGGGAGCATTTGCGAACAGGACTAACACTCCATTTAACATAATTTTTAACAGTAATACCATCACCATAAGTATTCTGGAAATTCTCAGGCGTATAATGAACACGTTCTGAAAGATCGGGAACATAACATGTAAGACGGGTACGACCCTCACTATGAAGGGTGCATTCATCGAGAATTTGCCACCAATTACCATTATACTGCGTGATAGATCGAAGTTGAGTATGTGGAGCCCTGCTGCGAGTAGCAAGAACTGTGAACTGGAAAGGGTTGTTCTTTTCATACAGAGGGAGATGAAGACCAGCCTCCAAGGCACCAACAGAAATTAATAATCTATGATGGTTATATTGAAATTTTCTCATCAAATTGTAGGTCATCATATCGGAAGCACTATCGACAAAAGAAACCTTAAATCCTTGAAGATTGTGTTTTCTTTTAAATTCTTCAATATCCATAGATCGATAGCTATAAGATGACAATGACCGCTTACTCTTGGGGGCAACATTAGGAATATCAGGAGAAGAATCACGTATGGTACGAGGTGCAGCAGAAGTAGGAGTAGCAAGGGATGAATCGCAACGAGAAACAACATTTTGAGAAACACAAGACCTACTCGATCTCCTGTTTTCACCTTGATTCCTGGCAGCATCAGATTTTCTTGGAGACATAATGAAGATCTGAGCAAAAAGAAGCGTAAGAAAGAAAAAATTAATGTATGAAGAAAAGAAAATCTTTTTACATCGATAGACCCACAGTCATGAAAAGAAAATTTTGAATCAAGAAAAATAAAGTTACTTACATGAAGAATAGAAGTTAACAGTGGTCAAATTGAAGTAGAGAAGAAACCAATGAACGAGAACAGAACCCCTGAGTAGTGGGGAAAATTTGAAAGGTTTAAGGAAGACAAAGTGCAATAACTAAAAGAAGACAGCAGAAAGTCACAGAGTATTTAAAGAAGAAGAATTGTAACCGCCACAAGATGGGAAAACGAAATAATCGGAAAAGATTTGATTTCATTGAAAAAAGTATAACTGACATAATCATGTATATAAAAGCAATAAATACAGAGCCGAAAAAATCGGTAGCATACTCAGACAGTTAATGCTAGCGGAAAAATCGGATAACGTGCGGAAAAGAAACTGAAAAGTTAAAGTTAAAAACAGTAAGTCCTTCTCTTTTTCAAAAAAAATCTCGGATCAACCGCTGGATGATTTTGTAAAAAAGAGAAGAAGGGGGCAAATTGTTAGTAAATTAAAGAAGCATGACACGTGAAAGAAGATCAAGTTAAGAGGCAACCAGATTAAAAAATACGAGAAACACAGGATCACTATTAAAGATATCAAATTTCAAAAAGACACGAGACGTTTCCTGACATCTAAGCGATGAATTGCATGAATGACACATAAGATCGAGAAAGCTGAACAGCATCGAATAAAACAAACAGCATTAAATGATAGCTGATCGGGAAAGTAAAAAGTTATTATTACTATATTATTTTATGATCGAGAAAGCAAAATGTAATAATTACTCTATGATCGAGAAAGTGAATTGTAATAATTACTCTATTATTTAATGATCGAGATCACAGAAGTCTTTGAAGATAAGGAAACGCGTGTCGGACATATAAAGCATCGAATCAGGAAGTAATTAAGAGTGATCTGTCATCTATATGATCGCACCAAGTAAAAGACAAAATACAAGAACGATAGATACATCGAAACAAGATGGATCGACCCAAAGAAGAATTGATCCAGAAACGATGACCAGGCTATAGAAAATGACACGTTGCATAAAGAGCGACCCATAAAAATAGATCTATAAATAGAAGAGATCAAACAACAAAGGAGGGGACGGAAGAAAAGATATAGAAGGAGAATTGGAAAAAGGGAGAGAAAATATTTTTAGGTACGAATCTATGGAAGATAGTAGTATTATGTAAGAATTT
>JAJJMC010011403.1:0-10653 GCA_023531435.1 Papaver californicum | reverse complement strand
CTCACTAGAAATTAAGGTGCAATTTAGACACTAAAATGTGTCTATCAGTGATGAGGCTAAGGAGAAGAAGAGAAGAGTAAAAATTGGTGATAAGAAGTCGAGAGTAACAAGGAGTGGAAGAATTTGATGAGATCAATGAGATTGATCACTTTGAATGTCTATGATGTGTTTTCTTTCGTTTTTCTTGAGATTTTTAAGTTATTATGAACAACATGTAGTAAGTGATGAACAATATAAAGGCAATTGGTCTTCTTTGATATAGTTATATTCTTCCTTACGGTCTTTCGTTATAAACATAATCCCTCTTCTTGTGGCTATCGGGCTTCCGGCTTCTCTCACAAACCATATCAAAGAGGGTTTTGCTAGATTTTCAGTTCAAAATTAATACACACATATCCCGTTTTGCATGTTCTTTAGTCCAACTTTTTGCTTCATCGGATTATCCCATGTCTACATTGAGCAAAACACAAAGTTACAAAACTTGAAAATTTTCTTTGAAACAGCTAAGTACAGATAAATTGGAAACCTACCAAGTCATTCGCATAACGATGGGATGTATCTTCGTACATAATATCAATAGGAGTAGGATGATCATCCATAGATACATGTTCCAATTGGATCTACAAAATATATGACAATGTTAATTGCAAGAAAAAAAATACTACAAAGTTCGGCTAAGAAGATATCTATATATCCAACCAAACACAGAAGTTCGGCAAGGTCGATATATCTTAAATGAACCGGACATCCAAGTTCGGTTAGGACCTTCATCGCCAAACTTTGTACTTAAAGTTCCCGCTAGTTTATACCTATTAGTTCGGCTAGGAAAATTTTATGCTCGAACTAGCCGAACATTACACTGGTTCACCTAAATCAAGCCGAACATTAGGAGTTCTTCGATTAGGTCGCCGAACTTAGTCCAAAACTCCATGAACTCAAAGTTAGTCTACCTGCTCATCATTTTCCTAGCCAAACTTCTATCGACCTAGCCGAATCTCATCTATAAAATTTTACATTTTCACTAAGTTTGAGTCAATTCAAGCAACAAAAACATATTAACAAGTATACCTAAACATCACAAACGTTATAATCTTCATATTCTTCGTTGTGATCCTCATGTATCTTGTAAAATCCCCCATTTTTGAGATTAAAATTGGGTTTGGGAAAGCAAACATTCACCATCTAGCAAATCATCCACCACCGGATCGTTGTGAAGATTAACAAATACTTTTTTCACTCTACATTCCTATGAGTTTGCACTAGAATCAGTCATTTTGAACTTAGGGAATCACCAAACCTAGGTTTCAAATATTTTTTTTCCCAAAACTCTTATTCTCCTTCTTCTTCCTTTCTCAATAATACTAATATCTAACACAACACTAAAACTAACTCAAATATTTTATTTTATCTTATCTAACTAATCTAATTTAAGACTAACAATTAACTAATTTAACTAACTTCTAATTATTAACTTCTAATTAAGTAAAGGTATTTTGACCATTACAAAAATTATATGGATAGGGGAGCTAAGAATTACTTCCTAATAACCTTGTTAAAATAGGGAGATGATCCCTCAAATTCAGGGGGGTCCTTAAAAAATCGTTCTTGGAAAAAAACAATTTTAGCCCGGTTCAGAAGTTGTAGAGCGGTTCGATAAAAAATTACTTGTTACTATTGGGCCAACCAAAATTCGGGTTGCCTTGTAAATTTTCCAATTGAACCTGCCAATCTGGTCTAGTTCTGGAAACGGTGGGAAAATCATGCATATCATTATCACGAATATCTTTTTCTCTATACGACATAAGAATATAACCAGGTCGTATGGCCCTAATTCCGTGCATTTTAAATTTTTATCACATTAAACTTTGAAAGAGACTAGATCTCATTAAGGCTGTACATGGTAACGGGTTTCCATGGAAACCGAATCGAACCGAATAGGGAAGAACCGAACCGAACCGTTTGTTAATGGAACGGTTTTGGAAAAAAAATCTAGAAACCGGTAGTCACGGTTTCGGTTTTTGTTTGGCCAATAACCGAACCATTATGCCATGGAAAACCGAGTAGTTAGGAACGTTGATATAGATTTTGATAGATTTAATCTACACCCTATATTACCCTTCATATATAAGCTTTCTTATCTAACCTAATTCATTTCTCTTCCAATTTTCTCAACAGAACCCTAGCCTCCTCCGCCTCCACGCTCCACTTCCAGCAGTTTGTAGCTTCTCCAACTGAAACCAGAAGAGGTGCTGCTAATCGAATCGAATCAACTTGTGTTTTTGGTTTTTCCCCTTGTCCTCCTTCCTCTTCAACCATAGCTGCTTCTTCCTCCTTTTTGCTTTGGTTGTTTCCACTTTCCACTGCAACAGGTAATAATTAATCTTGTCTTTAGTTTTTCTGAATGAATATTCTATAAGATTTCTTTACAAACTTGTTGTGATGTTGGTTTTTTTTCAATGTCTTAGATTTCTAGTATCAACTTCATCTCTGGGATTCAATTTTGAAAATTAGGGTTTTATAAAATCAATAAAATTTGGGGATTTTTCAAAATAACGGTTAGTTAGGTTTATTTAGATACTACTATGAACTGGGCTAAGGTTAATTTCATTGTTTTCTGATGAGTTGATGAGTAATATGGCCTCTTCTTTTTCATCAAGGTTTATTGATGACAAAACTAATTCAAAAACAGGGTATGAGATTGATGGTCAGAATGGGTATCCATTAATGACTGAGAGTATGATTATGAGAATGGTGAGATGATGAGTGAGTTACTTTTTGATTCTGATTATCAAAAATATGAATATGATAAGTCATATTTTTTTTGGGCTACTTCGACTGAAGTAATCTCTAATAACATATTGGTTCCTGATCCAAGACTGAAGTAATCTCTAATAACATGTTCCAAGTCTGTCGTTGTTGATGAACTGTTATTGATATACATTTCTTTCTTTCATTCTCTGTAATAGTAATTTTTACCTAAAGCTGTTGGTGATTTGGAGATTATTTACGGTGAGCTGTATTGATTTGCTGAATATCCTATATAGGATTTTTGAACCTGTGCTATGTTGTGAACCTGGCCTTTTTGAACAACAACAACATGGTTTCTTAAACAGCAGCAACATGCCTTTTTGAGCAGCAGCAGGCAGCAACAGGCAACAACAATTTAATGAACAATGAATGTTGTTTTTGTCTTTAAAATGATTTTTTGGATGTGTTTGTGTTCCAAGAATGCAGGAATTTTATGTTGTTTGAATTACTTAAATGTCTGCAGGAATTTAATGAAAAATGAATGTAAAAATATTTATTTTTTTTTGATTTTTTATGAATTTTGCACTGTCAGTTCTATGAAACTGATACAACCAGCCGGTTAACCGAAACCGGTTGGAAAAAACCGAAACCGAGATAAAACCGAGTAAAACCGAACCGAGTAAAACCGAAACGGTTTTAAAATACTTTTTAAAAAACCGGTTATACCGGTTTCGGTTTTGGTTTGGCCAAAAACCGAACCGAAACCGGCCATGAACAACCCTAGGTCTCATCGATCTCAAAATAAAAACTCGTAGAAGCGCATAATTATTGTACATTTCAGGGGAATTAATTGAAACACGTAATGATTTCGTGTTAAATTGAATAAAACATAAAAATTCCTGATTGATCGAGATGAAATCATGAGAAAAATTCTGAATGAGAGAAGTGGCGGGACTCATTTTTCAAAATCAAATCTTTCCTAATAGCAATGCTAGAATGGCTCCCTTAACTACCAGGACAAAACCTTGGTCAGTGTAATTTTTTTTATAAGAAACAAAAAATTAAAGCAAAAATAGGACCCAAATATAATAAAATAATTAAATAACATGAGAAAAATGAGAGAAATTCCACGACGAAGCAAGCAGTTGTTTTCTATTTTTCTTTGGATTCTTAAGTTACTCCTTATTTCTAGGGAACCAATTATGGAGTATTGGATTTGACTATGTTTTTTCCCTTGGATTCTCAAGTTGGAGGCTCTATACCTAGTCTACCACCTTGGAATACTTGATCACAATATTTTCTTAATAAACAATAATTTTTTTGATTATTTTAGAATATAGATCTGTTGAAAAACTCGTTTTAAAAATGTAGACACTTTTTTTTTTGAAGTTTTTAAATATAGGCCTACCATCCACGTTTCCATCCATTTTGGTTAAGTCAGTTAATAATTTATTTATTTACTCTTTACTCGTTGTCATATGTCGACTTTCTACATTAATTTTTTAGGTTTGTCTAGTTCGATTTAGGATCATTTCACCGTTTTTAAGTTTATTATATCATTCCCAAAAAAAGATTTATGATTCACAAACGTCTTGGGGCATTTAGTTGGTGGGAAATCGACCTTCACAATACTTTTAGTTTCATCGACCCCGATTCAGAATCATTACACCGTTCCGAGGATCGTTGGATCGTTTACTATACCCATCAAGGATATGTGATTTAAGAGTAAATATGATATTTAATAGGTGAGATAACTGTCACTTAGCACTTAACTTGATGTTAACCATTTTTTTAAATACGGTGTGACTAGACTTATATATGAAATACTTAAAAAAGTAGGTCCATATTTGAAAATACGAAAAAAAGAAAAGACATATGTCCAAAAATATTGAGTATTTAGGAATGTATTTTTTTTTTGTTGAAATGAAAAATATTAAGAAAATAAAATTGGATTTCATGATTAATATCATGTTTTACTATCTTCACGATTTTCTATTAAAGGTTTTGTATTTCAGACTTTTGAGATCATATCAAACCATATTTCCTAAACTTCCAAATGCAATCCTTATAAATTCAATTACTTATCTTATTTTTTCACTGAATTTGATTTAGTTAATTGCTCACATTGTTCCATCAACAACCAAAACTCCTTCCATAACTAATATTCAGATTCACAACAAACCCATAAGATCGAGTTCATCTTTTTTTCTCTTTATCTTTCTGGCTTTCACATTTTAAACTTTTATAACTTTTTATTCTTTTTCATAAACTAAAATTGATAAGGTCATCTTGAAATTTCAGTCACTTATTATTTTTATTTTATTTTTTAATACTTTGTTTAACTGATAGTAAATGTAACTGGAAAACAATTACTCTCATCTAACCAATCGAGGGTAAGAACAACCCTAATTGTCAATGAAGATTAATCTAACAATATCTGGAGAAGGAACACCTATTCACTCCTCTTTCTAGAACTTTCTTAGAGGTATTTTTTTCCATTACATCAGCAACAGAATTGTTCTCCCTATATTGGTGAGCAATCAACACATAGACAAACTTCAAACTTTTAATATTTTGGATGTAGTCATTCAGGTACCAAAGGTAGTTTCCTTCTTTATTGCGAAGTTAAACTGTATAGGATAAGTAGCAATCAACCTCAAGCTTAGTGATTCCAAACTTTGCAGCCAGCAAAAGTCCATCCCTGACCGCCCAGACTTCGGCAATATGGTTGTCGTTCTTGAATATGTGTTTGCTAAAGCCAGCTACAAAAGCAGCATCTTCACTTTTGATAACACCTCCAATTCCTGCACAAACACCATCCAAAGAAGCATCATCAGTACTTAATTTTTAATAACAATTTCTTAGATGATTCCATATGATTAAAGCTCTGACAGCATTACTTCCAGCACCATATTGAATAGTAAAGTGGTATTCTCTAGTTCTTTTAACAAACGAGGATAAAATATTATGCGCTTCAAATTTGGTTCCTTCATGAGTCTTCTTATTCCTTCCAATCCAAATCATCCACAAAACAAAAGGGATAATAGTGCCCAATTCAATCCTACCAATGTAAACATTATGAGCACAAAGATTTTTAAGAAAATATGGGCCAATAACATCCAATTTAAAAGTAATACCAGTCCAACTTTTGAGTTTATCCAAAATAGACACTACCTTGGTACAAGTGAAAAACAGATAGTAGATATTTTCAAAATCATTGGTCCAAAGACTGCATCCATGGAGAGATCTAATACCCTTCCCAAATGACAAAATTTCCACTGAAAAATCTTAATTTTTTGATGGCATATTAACCTCCGAAGGGTTTTCCAATCACTGCAGAAAATAGGACACCGATGATTGTTTAACACAAGGCGGTTATATACTTATTTGACAGTAACAACACCACATGCATTCCAAACAATAACATCAGACCTATTATTACCAACAGGAACATGGATTACTTTAATAGTTTCAGCAATCTGGGAGTTGATAAACCTATAAATAGCCTTAAGATTTATGTACCTGTTTTCACAATAAATCTAACCCCTAAGTTACGCAGGTTCTCAGAATTAACATTAGCTAAGGAAGAAAGTGGTATATCACTAACTCAAGGATCTCGCCAAAGATTAGTATTACTACCATCATCAATGCTCCATCTAAGGATATACTTAAGGGTATTGTTTTCTTTGGTGATACTTCTCCAGCAAAACCGAACATCATTCTTACTCTTGCTAGACCGAAAATCACCATCCTTGAAGTATTTAGCTTTGAGTAGCTTTAACATGTCAGAACTAGGATTCTCATTGATCCTCCAAGTCATCTTAGCAAGAAGGGATAAGTTACTAATTAAGTTCTAGGTTTCTTAAACCTAAACCACCTTTATTCAAGAGACAACAAACTTTAGACCATTTTATGTTATGCATATATTTTCTATCTTTATCACCTGCCCGCAAGAAATTTATCCTACATCTATCAATTATAGAAGCCAGACTCTTAGGTAATTTCATCATGGACATTATTTGGTTTGAGATAAGATCTAAAACAGCTCTAACGAGTTTTCCTACCTTCCATATTGAGGTTTTTAGATTTCCATCCTTACATTCTATTAGCCAACTTTTCCTGCGTTTTTATAATGTATTTCCACTCACTCTACCCCATTAGAGAGGAATACCAAGATACTTACCTGAACTAGTAGACAATTTCACATATAAGGCTATCGCCATGCCTTAGATGAAACTTCTTGTAAGTTTATTAGATTCTAACAAGGTATATTTATACTCACTGATCACTTGACCAGTCTATCTGCTGAGTTTATCCAAGATACTCCTTAAATTGCAAGCATTCTTGTAATTGGCTTAAGAAAAATTATACTGTCATCTGCATTAAGGGAGTGAGTAATATTAGGAGCACCTCTAGAATCTGCAAAATCAGAAAGATTCCTAGTAACAATACCTTTATGAATTAATCAAGACAGAGCTTCGAGGAAAATAATGAAGATGTAGGGAGAAAAAGGATCTCCCTGTCTCACATCATTAGTAGGAGTAAATTAAAGATACGCTAGGAGATCCATTAATCAAAAATTGAAAGAAACAAATTTGATACATAACATGATCCAACTAACAAGTCTAGAAGAGAAACCAAAACAACTTAAAACTTTTTTAATAAAAGCCCAACTTAACCTGTCATAATCTAGCCTTCTCAAAGTCCAACTTTAAGGCCATAGAACATTTCTTACCTTTCTTACTCTTGAAGGAGTGAATAATTTCATTGCAAATAAGAGTCGAGTCAAAGATAGATCTACCCTTAACAAAAACATGTTGATTTGGAGAAATTATCCTATCTTGAAAAGGCCTGATTTTATTAATGAGAATCTTCATAGCATAATTGCAAAGACTAATATGTCTACATTCTTTAAAAACAACAGGATGTTGTTTTTTTAGAAATCAAGGCTACGTAAGTATTATTAAGCCTAGGATCTAGATGACTAATCCAAGAGAAGTCGTCAACAATTTTAAAAATACTGTGACCAATTTGGTCCCAATAGTTCTGGAAAAACACCGATGCCCAAATTCCCGTGATATAATATAATATATTTTCTTCCTCCGTATACTCTGTAGAAAGAGAGAAAAAAAGGGTGAGCACAATAGCCCAGTAGGAAATTTTCAAAAATAATAGAGTGCAACGGAAAAAGAAATAAACAACGAATCAATGCATCAAAAGCATAATGACATGGTTACACTCTTTCAATTATTTATGTTTCAAACATTTACTCGTCCGCACTTTCAATTTAAGTAATTAATATTTTAAATTGATTCAAAATAATTTATTTATAAATTTTCCAGTTCAGTCATTTCTTACATTTTCTTAGAATTCTTTAAATGTACCAAACTTCGTTACTGAACCATTTATTTTACAGGTTTCTCATTTTATTGTCTTAATTAGACTTTCCAACTAATTCTTGAATCCTTCAATATTCCACAACCACTGCCCACCGTGACATACATAAATATGGCCCTGATCTCGGTATTTGCCCACCACGACACAAAGACTATTTAAATAGTTGTAGTCCTGAACTCGGCAATTACACAACACTACAACCTAACGACGCTCGGAAGTCTTAAAGCTATTGTGGCCCTGATCTCGGCATAAATACTCCAACACCATGTAATCATACTCCAACACCATGTAATCGACTAAAATTCCTCCGATCAAAGATTTTCATTAATTTATCTTCTTTGAATCTTTTACCTGCAAATAATCTTTCTATCATTGTTTTTCCATTAACATTAGTTCGTTATAAATCTAGACACTTAACGCATTTATTTTCTTAATAAGGCTATTAAGGCATGTCCATTATCAGCTGAATTTTCAGAAACCTTAATTGGTTACCATATCACATTTGTTAACCAATTTGCTTTCATTTCTCATTACCAAATCAAAAGAATTTCTTTCAAAGGCATGCATGATTTAATTATAGTTCATGATAAATATATCATTTTATGTTGATGGATTGATGTCAATACCAAAATTGTATTACTCATTTTGATTGGAAACATGAACCCTAAGTATTCTACAGAAATGTATTGGTTACAAAATAAAAGTCAACAATAATAACTTTAGTCACTTCTTCCCTTTTGAAATCAATTGATATTTTATAAAGATTCAAATGTCATGCCACCATAGTTACAAGAACGTAAAGAACCAAACACAGAGCATGCAGTAGGCTAAATAGGAATATTAAGACCATACCATAAAAATACTAGTTTATTTTCCTTTTAAGAACCAAGAAGTCAGCCGAGACATGTCAAATTATAAAACTTTGGAACAATTCACGTGAAGCCAAAACTTAAAAAACAAAAGGAATAGATAAAACGCACTTTCTTAATTTAAACTCAAGCCAAGTTCTTTCTTTTTTGCAATAAGCAGCAACAAAACAACCATAAAAATAAATCGATATCAATCAATGGATTTGACATATTATATGATTTTGCAATATGCAAAACTAGTCAATACGGCAATCTGATGGCATGTATGAAAAACAGAGCAACAAATCCATGATCGAAATTTCTTACACAAAATTGTATATAATGTTAAAATAGGTTTTAGTTTATATTACGCAGAAACCCCCTATCTCAAACGCTTAAATCCAAATACGGTTGTTGTTAACAATTTTCTATCAAAACCAACGAACTCTGACAAATAGAATACTAAAAGCTTGACCGAGTCTCGTTACAGCGATGTCCATACACATCCGCAAAAACAACTCATATCTTGATTACTAGATGGAATGATTCTTTACAGAGAAAGGTTAACAATGATGATGCCAATGTGATAAAATAATGGCTAGGGAGGTAACATAGAAAATTGGAGAGGGGAAAAGACGGCTACCCTTTTCCTTTCTAACTTCTTCTCAATCAAATCATTAAGAGAAAACAAAATTAGGTTAAAACCTTAATATGCACGTGAGAGTAATAATAAGTAGAAAGGTCACTTACTATTTTCAAATAGCATGTCGATATGGGCTAACCTCAAAGGTTCCCTAGACTTTGATAAACACATTTATGTTTCTGATTTGTTCCCAATTCTTATATTGTTATCTCTCAATTTTGTACTAATATTGTGTTTTTATGTATGTGTAGGTGTTTTAGGAAATAAACTTTTTTAAAAAAAATCGGCTCGAAAAATTACTTAAGGCACCTGGAGTAATTTATAAAGGAACCCCTACTCTGGATAGGGCATCCCACCTTCTTCCCATTTTGAATTCAGAACTTGGTGGGAAAAGTTTTCTTCCAACTGCTCGAAGTGTAAATATGATTTGAATGAGATTTTGGGAGAGTTTAAGGCAAGATTAACTTCTTATCTTATTTATATGGAGTATGTACGAGTTTGAGAACTTGACAAAAAAAAATATCTTGTGAATAAGTGATATTCGCTAAAACAAGGAACATGAAATAAACTTGAGATATCTTTCTTAATCTCACGCTATTTGCTATTCATGAGTGTTTTGATAAATTAGGGAACAAATTAATAAACAAAATCGAGATTTGAATCACTGAGTAAGTGCCGAAAGAAAGAAAATATTTTCTTTCTGAGAAGAGAATATCGTGAGATTATTTGAGCAATTATTTTAAGAAGATTTTTTCATGGCATATATAAATAGATGTTGGGGGGAGAAACATGGGATTATCGAGTGATTGGGGCTGGCAGAGGCCAGAAAAAAAAAAAGAAAAAAGAAATTTCAGAAAAATATGCTCATGTGAGGAAGATGAAGAGACTGTCACTAAAAGTTTGAAGATTTTGTTGCCAAATTTTTTGAAGAAGAACTTCGTCGTAAAAACGAAAATAATGTCATAAAAACTTTTGTTGCTTTCAGCGACAGAAAAGAAACATCTGTAACGTTTATAA
>JAJJMC010011392.1:0-31447 GCA_023531435.1 Papaver californicum | reverse complement strand
GAACATAGCATTTAGTTAATATCTTGTGACTTACTGGTGGAAAAAATGGTACATCCCGTGCATGTATATGCAAGAGTGTGAGATCTGATGAAACATGTTATCATAGGCTTATAGCTAAATAAATATGTGGACATCAATGTCCATGTTCTTCTTTTCTTAGCTCATCATGTCAGAGATCATGTACCAGTGTCCGACATTTACACAAGTGCTCGTGTCATATTTACATATGTTTCTACTATTACTTTCACTAATACTAATGTCTTATTTTTTGTACCGTTGATGTGTTTTCATTAAAACATAAGAATTCTTAATTTTGGTCTTCAGGTTCTCACCCTTAATGTCCCTGATATAACGGTTGTTCCTCCTGAAGATGACCACCTTCGCCATGTGATTGATACTATGGCGTTGTATGTTCTCGATGGAGGATGCTCATTTAAACAAGCTATAATGGAGAGGGGTCGTGGTAATCCTCTGTTTAAATATTTGTTTGAGCTTAGGTCAAAGGAGCACACGTACTATGTTTGGAGGTTGTACTCTTTTGATCAGGTAAGTCTTTATATCTAACCTTAATTAGGCATCTGTTTTCCCTCGTAGGTGACAAAACATGAGGTAGAACACGTTTTCTGATCTTGTGCAATTTTGTAGGGTGATACTCTTCAAAGGTGGCGAACAGAGCCTTTCATTATGATAACTGGGAGTGGGAGGTAAATCATTAGTCAAAACTAGCTAATTGAGTTGTGCACGAGACAGGAATCTGAATGATTTAATAATACTTGTATTTCTATTCAGATGGATATCTCCACCTCTGCCTGCAATCAAGAGCCCTGAGCATGAGAAAGAAGCAGGTACCACATTCGCTGCAGGAAGAAGCAGAGTAAGTCTTGCACTGATGTTCTGGCTTCTGAGCATTTTTCTCTACATTAGATTGTTTTTGGGTTATGATCTAGTTGTGTTTTTTCTTGAAGAAACCGGGGGTTTCTAGTTTATTCATGAACCTTTCATGATCTGACCATTTTCCCCTACAAGTTGAAAATGTTGCACTGAATACTTGGTACTGTGAATTCCTATTATCGTTTTTCGTGTATTTGAGCTCTTTCTTTTCCCATTCTATAGCGCGTGGAACTGGAGAGAACATTAACTGATCCACAGAGGGATGAGTTTGAGGTTATGCTTCGTGCTTTGACTTAGGAGAGAGACCAGATAAAAGAAGCCATGGGTTTTGCTTTACATAATTAAAGAATTTTGTGAAAAATATCTTTATTATTCCTGCTTCAATTGATTACATTGGGTGTGTTTATATACAAGAAAAGAAAACCCTAATTTATAACAAACTAGGAAACCCTAATAAACTAGGAAACCACAACAAACTAGGAAACATAATATATTTGGCATATTCCTAACTTAATGCCCAAGGCTTGACACCCATCCACAATACTCCCCCTCAAGTTGGAGTGTGCAGATTACGAACAGCCAACTTGCCAAGAACATAATCAAATTGTTTCCGTCCAAGCGCCTTAGTAAATATATCAGCTAACTGGTCTCCTGTACGAACATAATGAGTAGAAACAAGACCGTCAGTAATAGCATCCCGAATAAAATGACAGTCCACTTCTATGTGCTTAGTACGTTCATGAAAAACTGGGTTTGTAGCAATATGAAGCGCAGCTTGACTGTCACAATAAAGTCGCATTGGAGAAGAATGCAAAATACCGAAAGACCGTAACAATCCCTTTAACCATTTGAGTTCACAAGTCGCTGTAGTCATGGATCGATACTCGGATTCCGCAGATGAACAAGATACAATAAATTGTTTCTTAGTTTTCCACGAGATTGGCGAAGAACCAAGAAACATAAAATAACCTGTAAGTGACCGACGAGTTAAAGGACAACTCGCGCAATCAGAATCACAAAAACCTGTCACACGCAGATTAGAATCTGTACGAAGTAAAATTCCCTGTACAGGTTGTCCTTTCAAATAGCGAACAACGCGTAAAGCGGCTTCCCAATGACGTACTCGAGGGGACTGCATAAACTGAGCCAAAGTATGAACCGAGTAACAAAGTTCAGGTCGTGTAATAGTTAGATAAATAAGACGTCCAATCAATCGTCTATACTGTTCAGGATCATTCATAAGCTCACTTTCATCAACTGTCAAGCCATGGTTCTGTTCTAAAGGAAAAGAGATGGTTTGGCTCCTGATAAACCGGTCTCTGCAATGATATCAAGGGCATATTTGCGCTGAGATAAGAAAATCCCTTGTGAACCACGCGCCACCTCTAAGCCCAGAAAATACTTCAATTTTCCAAGATCCTTCATGTGAAAGCAAGTATGCAAATAACTTTTAAAAGAAGAAATCTTATGAGAGTGAGTGCCATCGATAATCAAGTCATCAACATAAACCAGGACAGTTATAAAAATATCATGTCGTTTGTACGTAAAAAGCGAATAATCAGAATAGGACTGAGTAAACCCATACAAAATCAAGGCAAAGCGAAGCTTTGCAAACCAATTCATAGGTGCTTGACGAAGACCATACAAAGACTTACGCAGTCGACAACCATACCAGAAGACGCTCCTGAAAAACCTGGCGGAGGACGCATGTAAACCTCTTCAGCGAGGTCACCATGAAGAAAAGCATTGCGCACATCCATTTGATGAAGTTCCCACTGTTTAGCTGCAGCAAGTGCCAAAAGTAGTCGAATTGTCACCATTTTAGCAACCGGAGCAAACGTCTCATTGTAGTCAATCTCTTCCTTTTGATTATTTCCCAAAAAAATTAACCGAGCCTTGTGACTTTCAATGGAACCATCTGAATTATATTTGGTTTTATAAACCCATTTACATCCAATTTCCTTCTTTCCGAGAGGAAAATTCTCTACGCTCCATGTCCCATTAGTTTCCAAAACATGTTTTTCTTCTTTCATAGCCATCAGCCACTTTGGATCCTTAATAGCCTTAGAAAACCTAGTTGGTTCTGTTTCTGCAGTAATAGCAGCCAAAAAACGTCTGTGCGGCAAGGAGAATTTATCACAACTAACATAATGAGCTAAGGGATACAGAGTACCTGAGGATTTTGGAGGAGTGAGTGAAGGTGGAATAGGATCTTGACACGGAGTAGTGTAACAGCGGGCGGTGTGACAAATATAATCATTCAAATGAACTGGTGGGCGTCGAATACGCGAAGACCGTCCGCCTGTATCAAAAGTGTCCAAAGTATCTATTTTAGAAGTATTTGATGAACCGGTCAAAATATTCGGATTAGAAGGCTCAACTTGAACTGCCAACTCTCCCCCTGTCGTCGTACCTGAATCAGGTTCAATGCTAGCCGTAACAACAACCTCATCTAGCGTGTCTGGATTTGAATGCACCGCTTCTACTGTTAGTTGTTTAGTAGCAAACGGAAACTCCCCCTCACTAAAAACCACATCACGAGACACAAAAAATTCATTCTTGTCAAGATCATATAGGCGCCAACCTTTTTTACCAAACGGATATCCGACGAAAATACACTTTCTACTTCGAGGAGCAAATTTATCGTTTTCTTTGACCCGAGCAAAACATAAACATCCAAAGACACGAATCGCATCCAAACTGGGACTCCGATTTAGCAACAATTCATACGGAGTCTTTTCTCCTAATACCGATGAGGGTGTCCGATTAATCAGATAACCAGCAGCCAACACACACTCTCCCCAAAATCGAAGAGGCAAGTTTTCCTGGAACCGCAACGCTCGTGCAACATTCAATATATGATGGTGCTTTCGTTCTACACGCCCATTCTGCTGAGGTGTACCTACACATGAAGTCTGAAACACTATGCCATTTTCACGAAAATAAGATTTCAAACATGTAAACTCGGTTCCATTATCACTACGCACAGTTCTAATACGCGCATCAAACTGACGATCAACCATTGAACAAAAATATTTTAACACTCCTGTAACTTCAGACTTCTCAGCAAGCAAATAAATCCACACAGCTCTAGAATAATCATCAACAATAGTTAAGAAATACACTGCACCACAAGATGATGACACACGATACAGGCCCCATAAATCGCAATGTATTAAACCAAAAATTGCACCAGCTTTATTAGCGCTTAAAGGAAAAACATCTCTAGTTTGTTTGGTCTGAAGACAAATCTCACAAGGCTTTTTATTCTCCCTACTAACATCTGAATTTAAAAAAGTTCCTACCACTCCATACGAGGGATGACCTAAGCGCCGATGCCACATCTCTACACTGTCCTTCCGCTGCACCTTGTGTATTTGCACCAGTGTCATACCCCGCAACATATAGATCCCATTCCGATATTCACCTACTCCAATCAACATCCTCGAGATGTAATCCTGTATGACACATAACTTATCAGTTAGAGTGACAAAGTATTTAGAAGTAGTAAGAAGCTTGCCCACAGACAATAAATTGCAATTTAACTTCGGAACAAACAAAACATTGGTCAATGTAAAACGACTTCCAAAGTTTACAGTTTCCTTCTTTGGTAGCCATCATAGTATCCCCATTTGGCAACCCAATAGGACACGCCTCAATGTCTTGCACGTCAGTCAATAATTCCAAACTTCTCGCACGTCGGTCAATAATTCCAAACTCCCTGTCATATGATGCGATGCACCAGAATCAACTATCCAATCAATATTTATCGTACTGCTAACTTTGTCGATGGAATTATCCATCTTTTTCTGAATGTTCAGCATCTTCACCGAAATACTCCATTGTTCATCAGCAAGAGAGGGAAGTGAAGCTTTGTCTTCCTCAGTCATAATAGTCTCGGCCTTTGGTTCACTCACTCCTTGGACCGCATTTGCCCTAGTCTGTCCACGTCTTCTACTAGTCCCACGACCAGCACTATATCCAGCTCTACCCCGAAATTGCTTCGTTCCGGGTACGTTGGTTCGCTTAGCTGATATTTTCTGGGCTTAATCATCAGTAGAATGATTTTCATCCAGATCACAAAAAGGGTCTATGTGAATTTCATCACCAACCGGAGAACTACTGGAACTGGAACAAGTTGGTAATTCTCCATGACGTTCCCTTGCAATATTTTTCAGTGTCACTACTAGAGTCAGTAGTACTAACTCGATCCTCCAAACCAGTCTGGCTTCCTCTAATGTCCCCATACATATTCTTTGTAAAAGCAGCTTTTTCCCATTGCTCGCGGATTAGACCCTACCATAAGCTCACATTCGGAAGAGTCACTTTCAGATGATGAATCACTCTCAAATATGGGATATGGGGCAGAATGGTTTCTGGAGAGGTTCTTCTTTCAATGGTAAGTTTCCTTCCAATTGGTCTTATTGCAGTCATCATTACCCAAACTACCAGCACCAGCTTTATTATCATTTCCAGTGTTGAATTATTCATCATAACCATCATCGTCGTCATCAATGCTTATAACACACCTACGTCGTATTTTGTCGTCTTTCTTCATTGCATTCCAATCCTCGGGATTGGAGGATTCTGACCCACCACCGACTGTGGCAGAATGCACTTCATCAGTTTCTACATCAATTATGACTACATTTTCAATTTTCAATTTTCACTTTCCTTTTATATTTGCATGGGTCCTCCCGAGCTAAGTTCTTGGTTGAGATTGACCACCAGTTCGTTTTACTCTGAAAACCCAATTAAGTCAAAACTTAACCAACAAGAGGGTTATTACTCGGAGATAGTGTCGGTTGAACCTTTACGACAAGGTCTGTGTTCCTTCACCTTTCGCGCCTCTCTCCCGCTCAAGAAAAATTCTTTCCTTTTACTTTTACTCTGATACCATAAAGAATTTTGTGAAGAATATCTTTATTATTTCTGCTTCAATTAATTACAATGGATGTATTTATATACAAGAGAAGATAACCCTAATTTATAACAAACTAGGAAACTCTAATAAACTAAGAAACCACAATAAACTAAGAAACATAATATATTTAACATATTCGTAACTTAATGCTTATGCAGCTGGGGAGGTAATAATTATAATAATGCTTCTCTTAATTCATAGGTTGGCAAAAAGGATTTAATTCCTTAGTTGGTCACACTGCCTGTGGACCTGTGGTTATCTAGCTCTAATAATCTCAATTTTTCTGGGGATTAGGTTAGCTCCGGATTTTTAGTGCGAATTGCAGATATAATATAGTTCGACAAAACCAAAGTTCATTTTCTAGTTCTACCACCTCTCGAATAATTCACTTTCTGAAGCTTTTCTAATTTGATTTTCATGGTGGTTTACAATCTGAGACGGATCATGCAAAAAGAGAATTAAGCTAACAGTAACTTTCCCCGTGTTTTACCTTCGATTTCAAATAGATTATGTTAACGGCCTTCATGCATTTTTTATGTTTTCAGGTTGTCGAGGTTCTTACTGAATCTTTGACGCTGAAAGAAACCCACATACCTACTGAAGTTGCAAGGCTCATGCTTGTCTCTGATATCCTTCATAAAAGTAGTGCTCCTGTAAAAAATGCTTCTGCATATCGTACAAAATTTGAAGCAACTTTACCTGACATAATGGAGAGCTTTAATGATTTGTATCGTGGTGTATCCGGAAGGATGACTGCAGAGGCTCTCAAGGTAAGCTGTAAGTGGGAGTTTACTTGTAGACTTCCTCCCTCTCTCTTTTGTGATCTCTCTCTCGTAATCTTATAATGTAACTCTTGCAGGAGAGAGTTCTGAAGGTTCTTCAAGTATGGGCAGATTGGTTTCTATTTTCCGATGCTTATGTGAATGGACTGCGAGCGACATTCCTTAGATCAGGGAACTCTGGAGTTACCCTTTTTCATTTTATATCTGGGGATGCTGAAAAAGCTGAAAAACAGAAGTCCGAGGATATGTCCGAAGAGGATAAGCTCAACCAGGATGGGGCATTGGCAATGGGGAAAGGAGCAGCGACACAGGAATTATTAAATCTTCCACTGCATGAGCTAGAAAGACGCTGCCGACATAATGGATTGTCACTTGTTGGTGGTCGGGAAATTATGGTTGCAAGATTACTTAGTCTTGAAGAGGCAGAAAAACTACGGGGTTATGATCGAGAAGATGATATGAAATATGGACAAGTCCCTGCAAAAGCAGTTAGATATTCTAAGGATGACAGCAGTTGGAGTTCGGATAATGCTGGTCATAGAGAAACCAATTTTGATACGGAACAAGTGAGTTCGTCAGGATGGAATTTGTACAAGGAGGATTCTGTTCAGCCGCAAGGAAAAGGTTCTGTACTGTTGTCCCCAGCTTTTACTATTCCACAGCCTGAATTAAGTGCTTTTACGAAGAAGGGAAAGGCTGAACCTGTTTTGCCGGATTCTAAATGGGCTCGAGAAGAGGATGGAAGTGACAATGAAGACAAAACTCAGGATCTGGGGTTAAGCTATTCATCTTCTGGAAGTAAAAATGCTGGTGATGGTCCCAGCAAAGTTAATGATGTAGAAGTTTCAACTGATTTAAGCACTTTGTCCCACATTGACAGTGCCATTAATGAAGAGCAAAGGTTGTAACTTTACTTCTATTGTCAGGTATCTGAAGTCGTCATCTACATCGTTAGCTGCAAGTCCTAATAAATTGTTTCTTTGGGTATTGTATAACAGGCAAAAGTTAAGGCGTCTTGAGGTTGCTGTTATGGAATACCGTGAGTCGATTGAAGAGCTAGGGATTCGGAGTCCTGGGGAAATTGAGAAAAACGTGGCGAGTCATAGGCGAAGATTACTTTCTGATTTTGGATTATTGGGTTCTGATGTAGATGTTCCTGGAAACACCAGGCATTCTTCTCGTAAGTATAAACACTCGCACGCTTACAGAACTGAAATGCATCTCTGCTGCTCTAAGTCAAAGACATTGGCAGCTTCAAACATAACATTGATTGATTAGTTTCTGCTCCTAAACAATCTGGATGTCATACTAATACATAGAGATGGAACATTCAAACTGTCTCTTTGACTCTCTATACTGGAGATTCGCCTGACGACTAATTCATTCTAATTTCTTATGGCCGAATATTTATTATAAAATTTGAATTCTGCAGAGATTTCTCTGGAAAGAAAAGATAGGCGAGTTGATTCCCGTGAGTCTTCAAGGGAACGGATCGCAGTCAAAGCCCAAGTAGGAGCCCTCAACGCAAGTCTTTATTCGCTAGAGAAAGGGATAGAGAGACCGATCTGGACAGGGATCGGGATAGGCACCATGTTAGAAAGAGGTCATGGGCTAGAGACCGAAAGGGTGAGGGAGCGTGAGAAGAGTGGGAGTAGAGAGAGGGATGATCCCGACAAGGACAAAGGCAGAGAGAGACAGGGACAGAAGGAGAAAAGGGAGATGAAGAAAATGATAGTACACACATTTATCTCCTGAAAATAAATAATATTATGTGGATAGCCAGAGGACATGTATGTTAGATGTTGTTGCAGTGATAATAAACATTTCATGTCAATTTTGTTTTTTATGTACGCTGAACAACATCGAAGGACATTCCCACAAAAAGAGCAGGGATAAATGAGTTTCATTGGAAAGTTCTTTTCAGTAAATTATTTTTTTCTCTTTTTTTTCTCTTTTTTGATACGAAAAGCCTTAGATTAATTAGGGGAAATTAAAAGGGAACTAAAATGTGGTGATAGGTTTGTGGCGGCTGATACACCCACAAAAAAAAATGCTGGCTGGTTAAGTCTTCTTATAAAATAAGCAGAATTATGGCCTTGTTTGTTCCGGCTGAAACCTTGATTTCTTTTTTGATATCTTCTATGTGAAATCTATTGTCAAGTCTATTATTCCAATGTTTTTCATCCTTAAATCCACGTTTGGAAAACTTAAAGTGTGCACCTATTTTTTCACCACGAGCCCATAATTATTTAAATTTCAGTTTTTTTTTATTCTTTCTTCCCAAAATAACCTTCCATATTTGGATTGAGAGTTTTCTTTCTCTTCGTCGTCAGAGAGAGAGATCTTCGTCAGTTTCCTTTTTCTTCTTCGTTGAATATAAGAATCTGGGAGGGGAATTTTTGCTATTTCATGAACATAATTTCTTTCTAGAGGTTCGTTTGTTTCTATTCTAATCTTTTTCTTGTTCGATTTTTTTTTTCTACTTGATTCTTTCTACATTCCTTGCGAGTTTTTTTTTTTGATTTCTAGGGTTTGGGAAACATATTTCAAAGATTTTCTTATACAATTAAGGATCTCTGCTAGCTAGGAAGTGATTTTAGTTCCGTTTTTACTCTTATTTTTTGTTTTTTGTTCTGATTTGTTAGGTTTTTGGTTGAATTGATTTTTGGATCAGCTACAATATCAGTTTCAGGTAAGATTCCCATCTGTAATCAATGTAGATTTCTTTTCAATTTTGATTTGATTTTCAATTGAATTTTAGGTTTAATTCAATTTTAGATGTGATTAATGAAGGAATGAATTCGTTTTCGGTTTAATTTTGTTATTCATTTAGCTAGATTGATTTGAGTGAAATCATGATTGACCAAATTTTGGTATAAACACATCTGGAAGGTTTGTTTCTGATTTTGAATGTTACTTTCTGAATTGTTCATAAGTTTGCTGCATAATTTTTTTGATTTTTTTGCATAATGTAGGTTTGAAAATGGCATCTGTTAGTTCATTAGTTGTACTTCATTACGTGTGTATATGAATGATCGATTTAATGCATGTTTTATAGGTGTGTCCATATTGGTGCACCAGTGTAATTCCTATGAAAAAATAGGTTTGTGTGTGGTTATGAATGACGGTTTTTATGCATGTTTTGCAAGTGTGTACATATTGGTGCACCAGTGTAATTCCCGTGAAAAAATAGGTTTAAGTGTGTATGGTTATGAATAATTGGTTTCATACATGTTTTGCAGTGGTGTACAAAGTTGTGCACATGTGAAAAAATGACTGCATAATCTTATGAAAATTTTGTGCTTGTATACTTTGTTGTACACATGAGATAAGATGACAATGAAGAGAAAATTAAAATTTTAAAAATAAAAATTATATAGTCATATAGGTATTCTTTTTGTAGATCTCGGAAAGAGTTTTCCGAATATATAAAGTTTACGAATTTTGGGCGAGAGGTTTGAAAAATAAATTATTTTTTAATTATTTTTATATTATTTAAAATTGTTGATATCATCATGAGTCACTTTGGACTAATCTGTAAATACTTAGATTAAATTATAAATAAAAAAGGTTATTTGTGTACTTTTCATATTTCAAATAAATAAATGACTAAATTATACGTAGTTAAATGGATCATGACTAAAATATCTATTTTTAAACGTATTTGGACTAAACCGTTATTTATCTAAAAAACAAATCAGTCCCAAAAACTGATGTTACGAATTTCCGGATTTCCATGCCACTTCAATATTTGGAAAAGAGTTTGAGGAGAAGTGGAAGTGTATTAATGGTATGTGCCTTGTGAATCATAGGCCCTGCATTAAGATTTATCTTAGTAAGATAAAAGAAGATATAATGTGTTAAACTGATGAAGTGCCTGCCAGTAATAAAACATATTCACAACCAAAAATATATCAAAATTTCCAACTAAAACCACAGGAGGATACGGTAAAACTAAAGAAACTAAAAGGAAACACCAAAGATAAACAAATTTTTTTGTTTGCCACTCATTCAACTACTTTCTTTTTCTAGTTGAAATCAAGAAGCCTATGTTTTCTGGTACAAACGACTTGATGAGCATAGAAACAAAGAAAGAAAGCAAACTGATAAGTAGACATATGAATAGAGGCCCTCGAGATTTAGTTAAGAAAAAAGAAAATATGATCACAGTGAGAAAGAATGTCCAGTTAGCTCCCGCAGCTGTCCCTCCATAGATCCCTCTAACTTCTGTCGGGTACATTTGTGAGTTTATGATCCACGGAATTATTTCTAGGCTGCCTGAAAACATTAAAATAGAAAAGATAAAGGTAGTTGGCAGTGGGAAGACGATATAACAGGCTTCTGATGTTCCACTTGACTCCGCAATCAGGCAGGCACCACTAGATTGGCTCTGTGCATGCAGAACGAGTGACCCATTAGTAATCAAACAAGTGTCAGTTGTGAGTGTAATTTGATGTTGTATGTGTGGAACTACTAAACTACAATTTACTTGCTTACCAGAATGTCGTTATGTATACTACGGCAAAACCCACATCCGGAAGATGCTGGAAAGCATGGCGCTGTGAGGTAACTCGAACATGTGTTGTTTCTGAAATGTATGGTGCTCTCGAATAGACTCACACTTCAGTAGTATTAGGTGATACTATCAATATAAAACTTAAACCTAATAGAACGGCTAACACACAATATATGCTCCAACTTAACAACTTCTTCCCAAATCTCACCATCAAACAAAAAGTACAACAAATGCCACATAAAATAGATAATAGACCAAAACTTGCCATAAGACTAGTCTTCATGAATGGGATATCGTCTTTAGGGTCTGATGGTCCAAAGCCAATCATCCTATGGATAATAGGGATACAATATATGAGCGCATTGATCCCCACTAACTGTTGGGCAGCTTGAAGACAAGTGTCAACAACAAATTGTTTACGTACTAAAGAGTTACTCCAAGCACTACGTATCTTACAGAAGATACTGCTACCAGAATAACTTAACCCATCTTCATCAGAAGTTTCACTCCTAATTAACAACCTGAAGGCATCAAACTCTTTTCCAACTTCACAACAAGTGTACATTTTTTTCAAAACCTTAATCGCATCATCTTCTCGGTCCTGTTTAATTTGATTTGAATAATGAAAAAGTGAACATTACACGATGCTTATATGCCTACATTTCCAGTGTAATGATCAAATCTATTGAAAGCCAGGGCACAGAACTGAGACCCATGAAATGATAAGTTTAATTACAATGCTCTATACAATACCTACAGAAAATGACAAAACTGACAAGTATTACCAGGAAAATTACAGAAAAAGAGAAAGAAACTGCAGATAAGTTTTTGAAACTAACCTTCTTGTAAAGCCACATAGGAGATTCAGGAAATGGCTTCATTAGACGAAATTGAAATAGAGCTGGAATTCCTGCTAATGCGATGATGTAGTTTGTAATCCTAATAGGGTCCTGAAACATATTTCATTTTGAAAGGAAAATAAAATGAATTTAGGATGTTAGTTGAACGAGATGACATATATGACAAATTTTAAACATCGAAGCTGAATAGTATAGAGTGGCAGAAGGAATGTAAGTGCTTACATTATTAAGACATAAGAAGGTAAGTTTCCCAACTCCGTAAAATACAAAGTTTATGCTGACAAGGATATCTCGCAATTTAGGTGGAGAAAGTTCTGATATATAAAGCGGTGAAGTCATGGAAGCCATTCCAACCCCCAAGGCTATAAACATATTTCCAATAGTTTGCAGAAAATAAATAGAGAACAAACCACAATCACCAATAAAGAGGAGCAACACGAGTAGTATTGCCCCGATACATATCAAAGTATCGGCAATCAAGATAGAGCGTCTTCAACCCAAACAGTCATTTGTCCAACCACCAGCTGCCGCTCCCAAAATCGCCCCAATTAACCCCGTTCGAATAGTTTCCTACCAATTTTATGATGTAGACGGTAATAAGATTTGGTATGCAAATTATGAAAATAGAATACAATCTTTTGAATGTCATTCTTATAACGTCTGGGTAAACAATCAAAATTCACGAACTTACATGCAGAATAGAGTTATCATAAGTTCGCACACCAAATCGAGCAATGATAAATCCTGCGAAAGTAGAATTACCAGTTAAAAGTCTTATCATCATAAATTCAAAATTAACTTCAATTAAACTCTACGTACCAACGTAATAACCAAAAACAAGTCCTCCATCGCTGGCAATCAGTGTGAGATACAATATTGAAGATATACGTGGTTTTAGGGTTGCATGATCTTCTCCTCTTCCATCATCCGTTCTTTCCTCTTCCATGTATTTTTTACTCCTCTCAATACCAAGTTATTCAGTGGACTAAATAATTCCTCTGATGAAGCAAGTTAAGTTATTCAGTGGATTAAGTAATTCCTCTGAAACTAACAAGGGAAACACACTAGGAAAGTGATATTTGTTCCTTTCAGGTCTCGCACTCTCGCAGGTCTATTTGAATAAGAGAATATGACATCTCCAGGCCCGCTCGTGTGTGAGTTAAGCAGTGGAAGTAAGATACTAGATACACTTCCACTTCTCCTCGAACTCTTTTCCAACTCTAACTTACATTCAGGTGGCATGAAAATCCGGAAATTTACAATTAATCAGAATGGCTGGTTGTTAGATACATCAACATCATTATTGTATACTCTTTCATATATATGGCGCAACCCAATTTTGTTTTTCAAGTTTCTAATTCCATACTTTTTTAAATCTAAATTTAACAAAAAAAAGAAATTCACTTTTAATAGTGCTATATGTTGTATATGTAAATCCTAGATGTAAAACTATCTGGAATTCGTCCCTGAAAAAGTAGAAAAGAGGCGGAAAAATATATGCTGAAATATAAAACAATGGCCAATGTGAAAATTTTCGGACTTTTTCTTTGAACCTCCAACTTACATTCAAGTGGCATGGAAATCCGGAAATTTTTGGACTTTTTCTTTAAACCCTCGTATAGGGCTTTTTTTATAAACATAAATTTTATTAATTTAATACTATTACACGATGATATATAATATCCCAAGTTACAATTATATTGGGAAGCCATGAATCTACATTAACAAGGTATTGGAACAGAATAGCAATCTTCATATCGGAGTTGCATCGAGGGCGGATGTTGGAGTCGAATGTCAAAAGGCCTTCGGTCAATGCTTTCCACAAGAAAAACTGTATTTTTGGTGGACATGTCAGTGTCCATAGAAACTCAGTTGGTGGTAGATGTGTTTGATGCAATTGATTGAAGTTGCTATTCAGGCCTTTGTAACTTGATGTTGCGGTAAACTTCTCGAGTGATATCTCCATAGCTTCAGATTGAGTCTTGAAGTAGAAACCAAGTTCTTCCCTTGAAGGATTAGTGGTAATAGTACTAGTAATTGTATTACAAAGGTTACTAAAAGCGAAAATAAAGATACAAGAATTACAGACTCAACTATAATATAAGTTAGACTAAATAATGCTAAAGTATTTTCTACTACAAGGATAAAATTAGAAAGGAAATACAAGGATTATAGACTCAACTACAAATATAAATTAGACTAAATAATGCTAAACTATCTGCTACTACAAAGATAAATTCATAAAGGAAATAGTGTTTATCTGGGGCCGCACACCGGGGGATCATACACGGTTGGAGGAAGGATACAAACATTAATGGCGGCAACCATATTTGAGACATTAATTCCACGGATCTCAGACAAAATAGGATTTTCATAAAAAACGATGAGAAAGAATTTGCTCAATACTGATTATGAAGATTGAAGCAGGAGATGTTCTCATCAAACAAAAATGATCCAAGCAAAGCAAGATAAATCGTCCTGGAGAATGGGTATTAATTAAGCAAATATTTATAAACCAAATTAAGATTTAAACCAAACATAAAGAGAGAAAGATGGTGGTGCAAACCCTGAAACTGAACCTTTTTTTTTGTTTTTTTTTTGTTTTTTTTTTTATTTTTTTTAGTCCATGCTAGATTGAAAAAATGAAGATACATTAAAAAAGGAAGACATTCCATTTGAAAACATTTTGAAAGCAGATTTTTGAAAACATTTTGAAAACTAATTTTGTTAAAACAACATAGACATGATTTTGAAAAGGTTGGTTGGACCATAACAACAATAAAGTTATTTTGAAAGACCAAGTCCAGGGATTTGTTGCACCAAACATCAATAGAAACCAATAACTAAAAGAGAAATCAGGGTTATTCTATTGAAGATGAAGACTATCAGTGAAAAAGAAAAAAGAAATAAACTTCATAGGACAAAATAATAAAATAGATTTGTAATCAATATCCATAATTCGTTCAGAAAACAAGCAAAATTTGAAGAACAAGATCAAATATGAGAACCACGAAGGGAGAACAAAACAAAAAAGACATAAATCAACAATTTAGAGCAGCAAAACTACCTGGAAACCCCCTTATATCCTTCCCCATGATCCTGCATCACCACCTTTGTGAGACCCCTTGGTAAACCCGGGAGGTACTCAAAAGTCGTTGTCAGGAGAAGATTTTTTGATCTAGGGTTTACTGTATATTGAGGAGAGTCCTTCTCACTATACAGGAGTTGTTGGTTCCAATAGAAGGGATTCCATGTAAAATAAAGAAAGTTATTATTGGGGATGCAACCCTTGGTTTTTGAGGGCTGCATAGAATATAATTATTCTAAATGTGGATATGGGGTACTCTAATTAGATATTCCCTTTGTCCCATTTTAGATGAAGGGAAAGGTTTTTTTTCAAGTCCCAAATTAGATGAAGGTTTTCATATTTTTATCAAGTTTTTTCTAATTTATCCCTGCATTGGAATCAGGCACTAGAAACTAGGAGATTTAAACATTTTAAGAATTAATATTAAGGGGTATATTTCGGAAAAATCTAGTCTCTCTTATTTTTCTTAATCTGCGTGAAAACATCTAAACCTTCAACTAAATTGGACGGAGGGAGTAATAAAGGTCAGGATTACCCTTTGGATAGTCTTATTACCGTATTACCTTTCAATAACTAAACATAACTCTAATTGAAATACCAAAACAAAACCTAAAATTCCAAGTCGTTTTAATTCCTCTTCTCCTCTCTCGTTTTTTTCTTCTTCTCCATTTCTTTTTCATTCCCTCTCCTCTTCAAAAGACGATTAATCATCGATTCTAAAAATTATTTATCGGCGATTAAATTCTCTTTATAAAACAAAATAAAGTCGAAGCAAGTGATCAAGGAACCAATTTACGAACCAGAAGACAACCCGAAGAAGAAGATTCGAGTTTAAGTTCGAGAAAAGAACCCGAAAAGCCACAACAGCAATCTACCAGCGAAGAAGAAGAGCAAAGCCCTGCTAATCGGCCACCAATGGCTCGTTTAAGTTAGGAATTGAAAAACCCTCTATTTTTCTATGAATTTGATAGCATAATTACTTTACATTTCTTAAAATTAGGGTTCATATTTTCATTTTTTGAACTTCCTACGGCTGGGAAATTTTGATTTCCTAGCCGTAAATACAGTTATAAGGTTGGGAAATTATGAACTCCCAACCGTAATTTAATGACTTGAGTTTCTACGGTTAGGAACTAAAACATTCCTAACCGTAAAAGAATATAGTTATGCCTAGTAAAAAAAATTTAAAATCCAATCGTAACAATTGTTTCCTAGTCGTAGCTTTATCACTTCCCAACCGTAGGTTGTGTTTCCTAGCCGTAAGTGACCCTGAGTTTGAGTTAAAAAAAATTCCCTTTGTTATGACTAGGTCGATTCTATGAAAAGTCAACCATAAAAATAACATTACCCAACTGTAAAAATTTATTCCTAGTTGTAGGTGACCTTTAGTTTCACTTTAAATTTTGTTTCTTTCTTACGGCTAGGTCGATGCTATGAAAAGCCAAGCGTAAGCATTTTTGACCCAACCGTAGAAGCATATTTCTCAACCGTAATATAAAATTTCCTAACCATACACTGATTTTCCCAACCGTAAGCGACCCTGAGTTTTTTGTTTTGAAATCACTTTTTTTTGTTTTTCATTTTTTGAGCTTTTTTTTCTTGTTATATGTATTGAATGTGCGTTCTTAATTTGTTTTAGGTCACGAAAGGGAAAAAAAGAGAAAAAGCAAGAGGTAACACCAAGAAATGACCTGACTCCAACCCCTTGTCACAAGAAAAATTTGGGTGCATAACAAAAGGAAGCTAGGTGCACTTGTTATTAATGAACCAAGAGAAGAAATAAATGAATGTCGACTTGTGCTTTCTCAACAACAACCACATGAGATTGAAGAAGAAGATAATTGATAGGATTCTGAAGAACCTCTATAATAATAACCGCAATCGCACGACGTCTACAATGTAGAAGCGACATACGAGTCAAACCCACAGAGAGCGGAATACTCTAACCAATATCTCTAATAAACTAACAAGAAATGACATTTTTAGATTATTAGAATTAAGAATGAAATAATAAAAATTAACTAAACTAAAAATATATGACAAGGAAGAGAGCTGGTAACCAGGGTTTCCGGATTCTACTACTATTTCTAATTCAATATCGAAAATACTTGAATTCTAAATTTGTGTCTATATCGTTGTTCTATTGCAACACCTATTATTGGTATAATTTTCGATAGTACCTTTAGGTCTTTTCTTTGGTTTCCAGCTTGTACCTTTAGTTTCTGCACCTGCATCTTGGCGCCTGATTTCCTTCCAGTGCCACATTCACGTTTAATTTCAGTTCACTTTCAATTCTTGATTTTCCCTTGCTCATTCTTGAGGTGTTCTGTATTGCTAGTTGGTACTGCTAGCTTAAGTTCCTGTATTGTGTTGGTAGTGTTCCTCCCTGAGTCACAACTATGGTTCTTTACAGTTCAATTTCACCTCTCGTTTAGCTTTAGGGCATTTCATTCTCGTATACTTTAAGTTCTTTTTCAATTCTTGATCATCCCTTGGTTAGTCCTTTGATGTTCAGTTTGGATTTATACCTTCAGTACCAGCTTTTGGGTGTTTGAGTTCCTGGCAGAGACACTTTCACTGATCTGTGCAGTCCAATTTCACCTCCTGATTTGCTATAAGTCACTCATTTGCTTTCAGCTTGTACTTTTAGTTTCTGCACCTGCATCTTGGCGTTTGTGTTCCTTACAGAGTCAATCTCACGTTTCCTTTCAGTTCCTTTTCATTTCTTGATTTGCCCTTGGTCAGGCCTGTGGTGTTCTGTATTGCTAGTTTCAGTTTTGCACTGCTAGCTTAAACTCCTGTTCTGTGGTGTCAGCGTTCCTCCCTGAGACACAGTCCCGGTTCTGTACAGTTCAATTCCACCTCTCGACTAGCTATAAGTCAGTCCCTGTCACTATGCCAACCACCATATCATCCATGGGCTTAATAGGTGGTGTTGTAGAAGGCTCCCAAGGTGAATCTTTATTTCATTGTCCATTTAAGGGGTTTGATGGGTGTACATATGGGGTGGGTGGCAGAGGTTTCAGCAGGTCTGGCTTCATCAGGCATTTACAAGACAGACATATGCCTTCAGAGGAAGCCAGGTCCTCCTGCAGAAACATAATTAGCACAGATCTGGCAGTGTATACAGCGTAGGAACAGGTCCTGGCAGGTTTGCAAATGTGGTTGTGTTCTTTGTATATGCACACTTATTCTTGGAAGAGACCTTGCCGTAACCATGCTGATTTTATACCCAAGCCACTCAATGGTCTGACTGCAGAGTTCTTGGTTTACGGGATTCACAAACCAACCATTGCTCCAGAAATTTTGCATCTACTGAGCTTGATGTTCTAGCCAGTTCTCCTATAGAAATGCTTAACATGCTATTCATGAGGAATGTGCCTACAGTGGCTAGCATCCCACAACAGTGTAGGTTGAGCTTCTCCAGGACCCTCAAGTCTACCTTGGAGAAAGTCATAGCCAACCCTACAAACTTGGCAATTTGGCTGCATTTGTCGTTGTTGCCCATTTGCACGCTTGGCTTGTACAATCCTAGGAGCTCTAGAGAGGAGAGGTCTGACACAAGAAAGAAGCTCCAGGCATCCAACATTAACCATGCCCTACGGCAATGGAATGAAGTTGGGTGCTACAGCTTAGTGCACAACCTTTTGGAGCTACCAAACACACAAAGGAGCAAGGCACCTAAAATGAACCAGGGTGGCTCAAACCTTTCTGCTTGTAAGAGGAAACTGAGTTATGGTCAATGCATGGCAGCAATTAAAGTCTTGTCTTCTAATGGTCTGACACCAAGCTCCCCGGCAACTCTCGATGAACTGAGGAACAAGCACCTCATTGTCCCATCACCGGGTATCCCAGAGGGCCACATCCAGGCAGATGCACTATGTGTGGACAAGGAAGTTGTCTTAAGTGCTATTAAAGGTTTCCCTAAGGGTACCTCTTGTGGTAAACCAAGCCTGTAACTAAGGACAACCCGGAATTGCCGATGCCCAATATCTTGATGAAGCCCGGCTATAGGGATTGCCTTAAGAAAGTCTTGGCATGGCTCAACTTGTTGCTTTGCCAAGGGATGATCAGGTTGAAGCTAGTGGGTATATTCTTCTTGACCACATCAAAGTATTTGGCTGCCAGGAAGTGCATAGGGCGCGGGGCAGCGACTTGGATGTTGGCACAAGAAAAAGGGAGCCCACAGACATGTGCGAACCTGGCTTGGGCCTGTTTGGAAGCTGAGGTGCTGGTCTGCATCGCATTGGGTTTTAAGGATGGTGTTCTGCAGCTGCTGTGTTTGTATGCAGGAGGCTAGGAAGCTGTAGTGGCAGGCGTCCCCCATGGTGTAAACCCCTAAGCCACCATCCTATATTGGCAAGGTAGCTAGACGTATCTGAGTATGACCAAATCCTGCCCCGTAACTTGGCACTATGTGTCTGAGAAACTGCATAGCGGTATGTATCCCTATCTAATAAAATTTTCGTTTCATAAAAAAAAAAACAATAATAAGAAGAAGAAGAAGATTTTTTTACTTTTTTTGAAAGTAAATAAATAAAGGTTAACTGAATTTATTTATAAGGTAAATAATAATAGTAATAATAATAATTTGGGAAAACGGTCATGATGTTTGTTTCGACGTTACATGCATTTCGCCCTTCACCGATAACGGAGTTCGCAATTTCACACCTGACTTTCGCCCTTCACCGATAACGGAGTTCGCAATTTTACACCTGACTTTGCTATTTCCGCCGATATCACCTGCAAACACAACAAATATCTGGACAAATGTTTGGCACGTAGATATGATTTTTACATTTTACCCTTCCCCACTTTAGGATAACTTGGTGAAGACACGATAGTCTTTCTAAAATGACTAAAAAATTGTTTTGAAAGTTTTCTTTTTCATAGACTAGGTCTAGCTATAAGGTGTAGGTCTAACTATTCAAAAACTTGTTGAAACTCAGCTCGTAGCTAGACTACCCAACTACCCACCAACTCTACGTGAACTTCTTCACTTGGCTCTTCAATAATAATAATAATAATAATAATAATAATAATAATAATAATAATATATTTATAAAATTAATAACTTAATTTAAATAAATAAAGGATAACTTAAACATCCCTTAATCCTCTCGTAGTCCCAAAAAATCGTTCTATTTCTTCTCAGTTAAAACCACCAAATGTAATGGGCCTTCACTTCCAATACCCTCACAAAGTTATTTGTAACAACCATGTTCCAATAATTGTACAATGATTACATAATTGTAATTCCTATAAAAAAGAAAATGCTCTTTACAGAAGAGAATGAGAGAAGGAAGATGAATCCTGAACAATTGTAATAGAGATAAAAAGAGGGTGACGAAATAAAGAGTTTCTATATTCTTTTCCTTTTGTTATTACAAGGTGACAACCAAACTTTCATCTACTTGATGTCGTCTTCGTTCGTATGTACCTGCCGCACCTGATATCTTTAACTGCTCGAAAAATGGCGAGAACAACAATAGTAGGAGCCAGTCATTTCCAGTCTAAGTTCAATTTTACAGATAAGTGGGTAAAAGAGTGTCCCATCAATCACCAGAAGTATATAAACTCAATCCAACATTTGCGGATCATTAGAAACTTGGCCAAAGATATCGGGACAAGATTCCCAGTTTCCCCTTTCCCTTGCTTCCCAATAACCACCAGCATATCGGTACGTATCGCTTCCTTTATCCTTCTCGAACCACTGTGGCTTCCATCCCCTTTCTTGCATCTTCCGTGACTGCACCCATAAAATGGAAAAAAAAAAACGAACAAACAGCCAGTACCCCTGTTATAACTTATTCGGCATCTAACTGGTGTATATGTTTACACTAAAGCTACATTAACTCCCCAAATCTATTTCCCAACACATATCAGGAGAGAGGCCGGTTCTGTTGACAAGCTCTCATCTCGGTAGAGAATAATAACTACATAAAACTGGCCATTAACTTCAACATAAACTCTCACATCAATGGGGTGCTACCAGTTTAAGTCAACAAACTCTAAAGACGTGATACTTGATGTTACAAAGGAAAAGCAATACACAGATAAACAAAATATACCTGACGCTGCCTCTGCTCAAGCCGCAGTTTCTCTGAATTTGCCATTTCGTACTCACCGTTCTCTAGGCACCTCTGGTCAGGTCTGAGCCTTGAGTCTGTCGGTGGCAACTTCTCCTACACATAAGAAGTAGAAGTTGTACATTAAAACCACCAGTACAAATAGCTGAATCAAAACGAGATAACACAACAAATAGATCACCAGTTTTGTGAATATCAGACCTTTAATCCAGGAACAAGTTCATTGAGTGTAATAGCAAAGCGGGTCAAGTTATATCGTGTTGGGAATTTTGGTGGCTTGCTCCGCTTCCAAAGCATCCGTGAATCGGGAAACGATTCGGAACCTTTTCCCTTACCCGAACAGTCTCCAAGTACATAATGCATGCTGCCATCCCATTTACCAAAAACTGTTGCTACTGTTTTACCACCCCTATCTTGAACTACTCCTTGTACCTGTAAGATATCAGTACACATACATCATTTAGAAATCGTAAGTTTAATAATTCATGTACAGTTAATCTTGGAAATACCATATATTTTGACTGCAGTAACAATTAAATGGTAAATAATGTTATAAGCTATCACTCCAGTAATGACAATAGAGAGACCAACAACTAAGAGTGGCGCATAAATCAAACGAAACAAAAATGACTACAACCAACCTGATGAGGATTTCGGTCTATGATGGATTGCTCTTTGAATTTCAGCTTGCACGAATATTCATGATTTCCTTGTATACGCATTGTACCATAGTGGTCACAGTAGAGCTTCCCCAATATAAGGTTGTAAATGGATGTTGTAACCTGATTGTAAAGAATCCACCACTCAGCTCAGGAGGAAATAAGTCTGGTTATTTACATCATGTTTCTTTTCATACCTTATTCCATTGAAAAACTTCTCCATCATCAAACTCGAGAGTAAGAACGCCGACAGGATCGAGTTGTATTGAACGTCCCCAAAATTTACTTTTTAAATTACTATCTCCCCAAAATTTCCAGCCATTACCCTCACAATGGCATGCAACAACCATGGGGTGATGACTAACCTGCTTTAACAGAGACGAATCCGTAACCAAATGGTACTTGAAAGAGCTTAAGTAATAACAGAAGGAAATGAACGAACAATCAAATTGTAAACGAAAAAATAGAATACAAAATACCCACTGGAAAACTCAAATACGTATTACACAGACTCGTATCGACAAAACAATTTAATTCCTCGGGCCTTAATGTATGCATTCAACAGTTTTACAAGCTAAAATGATCATTTCACACTATCATGTTCAGAATAATTTCATACATTCGCAGTTTAAGTTATCTGGAACTATTAATCATGCCCTCATAATGGTACTTGGATGTCAGAAACAAAAAGTGAGTTACTCCAAGCCCGGGAACCTCTACATCCTTATAACAAGTCCGACACTATTCTTCTCGCCGGTGGTTTTATTCTCTACTAAAATCATGCATAAGGAAGACCAATCCTAAAGGATACAAAAGACCTATGACAGGGGACATGTCTTAAGCTTAAAGAATATAATAGACCGACAATATCTAAGTAGAAGAGTCGAAGTTGTGTTCGAAAGCATTTATTTGCACTCATGACATCAACATAGTCATTATCAGAGTCTGAACAACTTCACCTGCACACTCATATGGAAAACTTTCTAGGAATATCGTAGAATAATTTCCTTTGAAGTAAAAGGACTCCCATCAGGGCAGAGAATATGTGTGTGTGTCTGTAACTAAAATAATTCCTCCATTCAACAGACCAATCAATTTCATAAGTAACCCTACATACTGAATCAAACTGTAGTGCCAGCATGCTGAGATGATTGTAGCCAGTCAGAGTAACAGACCAAAGTTAGACGAGATATGCAGAACAGAGTAAGGCCAGAAAGGTAGAAGTGAAGACGAAACCTTTTCTGAGAAAAAACGGACACCTTTGTCTGGATAGTCAGCCTCATATGTCTCACCCAAAAGTGGATTAAATGGCTTGCAATTTCTTCCCTCGGTGGAAGCATATCCAGATACAGCAAATGCTGCTACATTAAGAACCCTCATAAGGCTATTGCCCTGGAAAATCATAAAGATAACGGTGTTAGAAAATGCAATACAAGTGAATGCCACTGTCAGTTAGCTGAAGTCTTTTTTACTTTTCCTGAATGAAATTACAACAAATCACTGATGACAACAGCAAAGAAAATAAAATGAAAAATTAGTCTAAAAAGACAACTTGGTAAAGTAATATGAAAAATCAATCAATAGGGACCAACTATAAATATAACCAAAATAATATTTAGTCTCCAGTTAGGATCCCAAAGATCCCAACCAATAAGGGTATGGGGCCTACTGGACACAGTCCTTTATGTTTATGCTCTCAGTCCATCATCTCTATTTGTGGTTGTGATTGAAGCCTGTCAAGCAAGGTTGTAAACTAGAGGACAATGCGGATCCACCAGCAAATATATATAGGGACAATTTCACCTCCCAAAAATAACCTCCCCCGTTGTCTATATTTCTTAGTCTTCTATTACCAAAAACTTTAACAGTCAGCTTGTTGTCTTCATCGTCTAACATACAACCATACTTAGAATTCCATTCAGTAACAGGACGTGTCTCTGAATTTCACAACCCTAAAGACACATGCTCTGACTAATAGTTAGAATTTGACCTACACAGCTTGGACAGGAGGAACAGATTAAGTAAGCTGTTCCTCCAAGAAATGATTTGCAGGTACTGCTCCACTGAGTACGATTTGAAGGACTAAGATATATGTCTTGCAAGTATAAGTTGATACATTTGGCTGCATAAAGAATCTAACAAACAGAAAATCAAAATAATTGGACTAGCATGGATGGCTATGTTGTTCTAGGAGCTGGGAAAGTGGCCTCACCTAGGAGCCAGTTGGGCACTCCCCAAACAGTTCACACCTTAAGTTTCTGTTACTCGTGTGACAGTTCAACATTTACCAACATACTTGAATATTATCTACTAGGGTATCTGCATAAATGACATGAAAATGACATAGATTCCACTAGCTAAAGTTAACAATTTCATGAAGCAGAATGAATATATATGCTGATCATATGCTCCTACGAGAACACCGGAGGTATCTTGTCAGCATGATATGTCTAAGCAAGAACATTACTTTTATACGTAAAAATGATAAAGGTTAATTATCGACGCATCAAGAAGGTATTCAGTGCAGTATATAAATCAACTTTTGGCGGATTTTTTTTAAGAGGGACGCTTACCCTTTTGCCATATTCATAAGCTCGATCAAGAAGGAAAGAGTACTCCAAATCTTCATAACACTTTTGTAAGGACGACAAGGGCTCATTGAAGTAGACAGGAAGACAAACTTTCGTAAGGTCTTTGCCAATGTTATCTTTAATCATCGACCAGAGGCTGACTCCTTTCTCTTTTTCCACTGGGTCAGGCAATTTCTTACGCCGCCTGACATAAGGGTGGTTAATCCCAACAGATATAATAGAAGCATCTGTGCCATCTTCAGAATCAACAGCATAAAGCTCTTCATCATCCGAGTCAAAGGATGATCTATGAAACTCAGAACCACTGCTCCTAAATGAACTTGTTGACAGGAAATCCCGTGTATCAAAGAAAGCGTTGTCATCTTCGTCAGTTTCTTCATCTGCGGCATCATGTCTTTCATTGTCATCATCAGATTCACTTGCAGATCCTTCTGAAAAAAGCATGGGCAAATGATGTTGTTAGTATAAGATGCTAACATAAAAACTACAGGAACAGATAGGATCTTAAGCCGTCTGGGCATCTTATCTTTCAATTCTCCATACCACTAGATTTGTCTTGCCTTGATCTTGAGGAATCCCCTTGTTCTTTCGATTGTCTTTGGCTCTCATCGACAAGCGTATTCTCCAAGTCAACCTTTTCTGTCTACACGATACATATATACGTCACAGTTTAGCAAGGAAACTTTCTGACTAACTTAGAATCTATGACAAAGGGGGGTGAAGAGTAGTAGCACTTAATCAGAAATAAAACTATAAACCATGACTACTGAGGATAACTATCATAACTGATTTACTAGTATATGCTGCTTTTTGCTAATGTAAGTCAAAAAGATACTTGCTAAAACAAAAGTAAACAGCATATCATGAATCGTAGGGTAGTTAAGAATTACAATAACGATTTAGAATAAGAAACCATTATCATTAGGGTAAATAGCTCTTTCTTAACAGTATACCAGCATCAAACAAAATAATCAATCCACAGCAAAGTTAAGATCTAATAGACAACAAAGTGGACAAACATAGAATCGGCATCTTTACTACAGTGCCTGAGTGCGACAGTTAAGTAAGCATTAAGGGAATACAGATGCGATGTACTGAAATTTATATTGGGACCCAAAGAGAGGAAGTCATTCAAATTTATGCATTATTCACTCAACAACTGTTGGTATCAGATAACTTAAGAAATCATAAAACTGCGACTGAAAGAGAAGCGCTCAGTATGTTTAAAGAGACTATAATGGTTAAGCCTCTACCACGTTAACTGTCAACAAAAACTCAGGACCCTTATGGTCCAATCTTCAGCCAATAGACATTTTAAGCTGTGCAACTTTTCTTTGGATACACCATTCTTGTGAAAACCACAGTATCTAGTGCCCTAACAGAATATCACAAGTTTCAATGTTCAGGAATGAGTTCCTCGCAGATTCAAAACATAAACAATAAATTTGTTACTAGACTCTGCAACGGGGACTAATCAAAAATCAGAGCTGCCAACAGATCTGTTGAAAAATATAAAAACCAGCATTGAGCGCAAGAAAGTGGCTCTTCTATGAAACAGATAGTTCCTATTAAAACTGCAGTTAAGATTAACTCTTGAGAATTTTTGGCCCTTGGAACAAGGTAGAGTTACAAACTTATAAGGATGATATGGTATGGCAACACTTGGAAATAATGACTGAAACTTTCTAAAAGCAAGTCTAACCTAGTATAAAATGACTACCTTTACAATGTTCAGAGTTGTACCGTGCAATGACTATAACGGACTTTATAACAACACACTGCATTCCTGATATAGAAAGAGCACAAAACACTCACCTGATAGTTTATTATGTATACACATTTCCTTTAGTTATCAATATCACTATCAAGATATCTCATAATAGTCCAAAGCTGGTTTCACCACTATAATATATGTTTCTGACCTGGGCAACTGGACCTGTGTGGCGACTACTTATTTCTTATGTTCAACCCCTACAACAATTTTGATTATGTTTGAAGATCTAATTGCACGCCTTGTTAAATTTGAAGTAGAAACTCCATTCTAATGCAGCATAAAAATAGAAAAGATAAGAAAACTCTTAATCTGTTCACTGGGTAAATCATGACAGATGGTACACAAGGTTTCCGATGTTTTATAAATTAAAAGCGATTGGTACAAAATAGTAGAAATGAAAAATCAACGAATTACAAATCAGTAAATCGGTATGTACGTACTAAAGTATGGAAGAAAAGAATCAATTAAAAATCTCTATCTTATTTTAAATGCTTATAACTTTGACGGTTCGAAAAACATCAGGACGTTCAAAATTCTGCAGAGAAGAAGAATTCCGAATTTGATGTTTTTTATGAATCGATGAATGTACCTCTAGCTGGCGAAGTGTATCGATGAGGAGAGATTGTTTCTGCTTTAGAAGAACGAGTTGGTTCTGCAAAGCTGAGAATTCGGTCCTCATAATCTGTTCACTGTCCTGAATAGCAGCTTCACCAACTCCCTCTTCTAACAATCGTTGTCTCAACTTTTCAGTAGAGACGGCAACATTATCAATAGGAGCCATTAATTCACTATTCGACATCCTAGGGAACATATCTTTCACCGCCTGTAATGCTTCCATCCATGCCGCTCGATCTTCCCTAGCATCTGCCCTCAAATGTAACCTTTTCGTTCCCGTAAAAATGGAGAATCTCTTGTCATCCGACTTGCTCTCTCGAATAGAAGAAACCTACACACACATTTTCTTATTGAAACAACCTAACAATCCATTCCACATACCAACTATATCTGAACTAAATAAATTGATAAACCATCTAATAACCCTACTTCTGTAATTGCTATCTTGAATTGAAAGAAACAAACCCTAAATTTAATAAAAATCCGTCCAATAAGGGGAAATTAGGAGTATGTATATATACCTTGAGATGAACTTCACCAAAAGCTTTACGACGATGTTGACCATTAACATGATGATGATGCCTACGATGACGAGAGATTCTGCGAATAGATTCTTCGCCAATAACTCTCGATCCTTTCTCCGTTTCTTGATTTAATTCAATCCTATCAGGTCCATGAATCTTATAATAAGAAAGAACACCATCTTGTAATACAAACCATCTTGGTCTCCAACCTTTACCATAATTGACCCATTTATACAATATACCACAGATTCCATTCCCAACTATATCATTTATTTTCAAATCTCTATGATCCACCAATAACAATTGTGGTGGTACTTCACTTATAGAATTTTGTCTTGATGATGAATCCATTCTTTGCCTCGGATCACAACTATTCATACTACTACTATTGCTGCTGATACCGTTTATTATGTAATTGCTGTTGATATTGTTTGTATTGCTGTTATTGACTCTATTGTTGTTATTGCTGCTATTGATCCGAAATCCATTATTGTTTGTATGGTTGTTGTTGTTGGGATTTGAAGAAGTTGTAGAAGAAGAAGTAGCAGAAAGAGAGAATGAATCACGAACACCACTACGATTCAAGGAATTAGATCTCACGATCGACATCGATGAATTCAATGTAACATTATATTATTAGGGAGAAATTCAATGCAAAATTCAAGAACACGAAGAAGAAGAAATAGAAAAAAATTCGGATCAAAAATGAATAAAAGAAATAAGAAGATGATGATGATGATTAAGGTAGGTGCAAAATCACCAAGAAATACGGTGGCGATTTCGTTATAATGAAAAAATGGACAGGAGGAAGGGAAAGAAAACGGATGGAATGGCGAAAATCTTGCGTTAACAGAAACAACAAAAACAATTACGTAATTTATTTACTTTTATATTCCTATTCTTATGAATAATAATTAAACGTAGAAAAAAGCTAAATTTTCACAGTGTGTGTGAGAAATAGACCGCAAGATGAAACAACTTTTCTTTCCCCCCTTACACGACGGTTCAGTGTAAGTAACTGACAGTTGACTATCCCGGCAGGTAGATTAATGAATCATTCACCGGAATCTGACAAACAAAATCACCGGCCAACCGGCACTTTTTTTTTTTCTAAACAGAAAAAGAAAATTATAAAGTACAGTATATGACTGACAGTTTGCTTAGCTATGTTGTTCTAACTTTTCCGATCTCTGCTGTCTGTCTGTACTCTCTGCCACGTGCCATGCAAACAACTCATCTTGACCACGCGTATAACTCACAGTGAACTCAAAGTCTACAGTCTACACACATTTGAGATACAAGTTTGACAAGAACTATTCATTTGGTGGAGAGAGTACAGACAGTAATAGTGAAGTGACGTGTACCTGGAAAATGAGAAGGTGGTGTGGTCGGGTCTTTTGGAAATTTTGAGACTGAGAGTGGGCGGCTATAAATACGTGTTGGGTTTGGTTAAAAATAAGGTGGATATTCTCTGGGACCTCCATGTGATCCGATTCAAGGTTAATTATGATCTTAAAAATTGAAATGACGCCATCATCGGTCGATTTATTTGTTTTCTTGTTTGTTTTAAGAACCAAAAAATTCAAAGTAACCGCACACACAAGATCTTACATGGCCATATAATGCTTGATTGCTTGTACAACCAGAAAGGTGGAATGGGCCATGCCATGTGAACAACATCATTTTCTTCACCGCGTTGGGCTACATTGTGGGCTGTCTTATTAGCACTCTTTACTACCGGCACAAGATGTAACTGTCTTTTGTTGTGTTCTTTTTTGGGTTTGTGGTAAACTGTATAGGTTAGCAAATATTGGGGCCTAACAGTATCGAGGTAGGCCTTCCTTCCTGTAGAATCATCCTCTAACGACGTCAGTAAGAGTAATTCCGGTGGGATTGGTAGATTTACCAAAATTACAAACCAGGCGAATAGGTAAATTCGGTTTTGGACAGTGGGAAATTGGTTAAACGATGCAATATGAATCGACCGAGGTATTTTAAGTCGAGCGTCCTAGCATACCTATACTATAATTCCAAACACATCCAACGGCTATAACTCCACCCCAACTATTTATGATATTTGTAATTGAATTAGAAAGCATGTAACCAGAAAATCCCTTAAGATTGCATAATGAGCTTCATAAAGCAAAAAAAAAAAAATTATTAATTTTATTTCACATTCATTTAAAATTTAACAATGTTTTTTCTGGAGTAGTGATAGACAAATTTATGTGTCTTATTTGATCCCATATTTGTACTAATAGTTCTCATTTTTTATACTAATTTGGTTATTTTGTATGTTTGTAGGTATTTTTAAAGAGTAAATAAATTATGAAAAATGGGCTTAAAATTGATAAAGGCATCCACAAGTTGGTTAAAGGCACTTACCCCTTCTCTCCATTAAAATTTAAAATTGGCGGGAATCTTTTTGTCAAGTAAACTCGTGAACTATATTTGGATATATTCAAGGAGATTAAGACAAGAATATTTTCTTGTCTTAATGGTGGGAATTGTATGTAGTTTGGAAACTATAAATCTCGAGAAAATTTGTTATAAAAACAAATCAGGAAAGAATATTTCCCGAGCTGGAGACAAAGAATATACTATATGAGAATATATTCTCGGGTCTAAATAAGGTGGAGATGTTATTTTCAAGCTCGGGTATGGAAACATTATCAAGTATACCAAGCTCGAGTAAGGAAACCTCATGAAGATGATTCTCAAGTCTGAGTAAAAAAAGGGAACAACATGATCCTGCCAAGAAATCTACATTGAATGAAAAGATATTAAACGTAATTTAAAGTGGTATTGAGGTTCTACTATAAATATGAGAAGGTATCGAGAGTTGGGGGGAGAGGGCATCACAAAAACAAGAGAGAGAAAAAATCAGATCGTGTTCTTCACTTTCAGAGAGAAGAGGAAGAAGAAGATACCACACAAGCAAACTGTCGTCTACTGTGTTACCTTTTCTTTTGAATCCAACACCTTCAGCAACAATTTCTTCAATAATATAACAATATTTTCAGAAACTTGATAGTGTGGAAGTTGTTGTTCTTTGATTGCATCAACAAGCAGTCTTATTCAACAACTAAAGAAATTCGTTCTTCTTCCACATCACCTCAAATCAGTCGTCAAATCGACTAGAAATTAAAGAAAAATTGTAAGCCTCTTTTCATTAATAAAATCCATGAATTCTTAATTTTATTTTATTTCGTATGTTATAAGGGGATAAATAAATTCTCTAGGGTGTATGAGGAAACTATTTTTAATGTGTAACTATTAGTTTTCAATTTTTTTGATATTTTACTCCATATTTGTGCTTTTCAACGATTAATAATTTTCTCTTCTAAAAAAAAGCTTTAAAAATATTTGTTTGGGATAGTTTTTAGGCTATTGATATTTTATAAGCGAAGGAGAATTAGATTTTTTTTGGCAGAACAACGAAAGTTGTAGTATTAAGTTTAAAAACGAAAAATCTTCCAAAACATGAGATTGGGTTTGAAAGTTGTTTTGAGTAATTAGGGAGTAATAGTTGAAGTAGTGATAAATTAGTTTAAAAAACTTCAAAAGTAGTGGAATCTGAAACCCTAGAATTTTCTCTTATTTTTCAATCAATCAATTTACTTTAGTAATTGTCTTTAAAATTAATTCGTAAAATCAACAACAAAAATTTCTTGTATTAGCACATAATTAGTTTATTAATTAAAATATTATAATCAATCTCCGTGGACAAATCCATACTTGCCGCTTCTACTTTGTAGTTGTCGTGCGATTGCGGCTATAGGTTAAAAATCTTATCGATTTTTGGCGCCGCTGCCGGAGATTGAGAAATAATATTCTTAGTTAATTTTTAATTTTGTGTTAATTAGATTAGTAGTTTAGAATTTTATTTTTATTATTTTCTTTTCTATATTTCATTTGGGTATTTCTTGTCTTTATTGTGCAGGTAATATTTTTATACAAAATTTTGTGGAAAATTGCCTACCATAAGGTTAGTAAAATCCAATTTTTATTTCCTTAATTTCTGATTTTAGATTTTATTTCCTTTTTAATGTGTTTGTGCATATTTTTAATTTTATTATTATGAAGAAAAAAAAACACTAACACACACCATTCTGCATCTTCCGGTACCAATTT
>JAJJMC010011385.1:0-37254 GCA_023531435.1 Papaver californicum | reverse complement strand
AAAAAGAACCTTATTGAGCAAACCGAAGCAAGAACATGATATTACCACAACAAATAATTGAATTTAACAACCAATACAAGGATTAACAAGTCTCTAAAAATGTATATTGAAGATTTATACACAAAAATGAGGGAAAGTAGGTTCAAGTTTAACAAGTTTGGTTCAAAATGACAAAAGAGAACCTTATTAAGCAAACCGAAGCAAGAACATGATAACAATCACAAATAATTAAACTTACTAACCAATATAAGCCTTATCGAATCTCTAAGAATGTATATTGAATATTAATACACAAAAAAGATGGAAATTGGTTTAAAATTAACATATTTTGGTTTGAAATGACAAAAGAGAACCTTACTGAGCAAAACGAAGCAAAAATATGATAACCACCAAAATAATTGAACTTAACAACGAATACAAGCTTAACAAGTCTCTAAGAATATATATTGAAGATTAATACACAAAAGTGAAGGAAAATAGGTTCAAATTTATCAATTTTTTGTTCAAAATGACAAAAAAGAACCTTATTGAGCAAACCGAAGCAAGAACATGATATTACCATAACAAATAATTGAATTTAACAACCAATACAAGGATTAACAAGTCTCTAAAAATGTCTATTGAAGATTTATACATAAAAATGAGGGAAAGTAGGTTCAAGTTTAACAATTTTGGTTCAAAATGACAAAAGAGAACCTTATTAAGCAAACCGAAGCAAGAACATGATAACAATCACAAATAATTAAACTTACTAACCAATATAAGCCTTATCGAATCTCTAAGAATGTATATTGAAGATTAATACACAAAAATGAAGGAAAACGGTTCAAAAATAACAATGTTTGGCTCGAAATGACAAAATAGAACCTAATTTAGCAAATCGAAGCAAGAATATGTGACCACTAGAAATAATTGAACTTAACAACCAATACAAGGCTTAACAAGTCTCTAAGAATGTATATTAAGGATTCATACACAAAAGGGAAGGAAAATAGTTCAAATTGAACATTTTTTTGTTTAAAATTACAAAAGAGAACCTTATTGAGTAAACCGAAGAAAGAACATGATAACCACCACAAATAAATGAACTTAACAACCAATACTAGGCTTAACAAGTCTCTAAGAATGTATATTGAATATTAATACATAAAAGTGAAAGAAATTTGTTCAAATTTAACATATTTTGGTTCGAAATGAAAAAAAGTGCATTATTGAGCGAATTGAAGCAAGAATATGATAAACACTCATATAGATACACAAAAGTGAAGGAAAATTGTTCAAATTAAACATATTTTGGTTATTCAAAATGAGAAAGAAGAGCCTTATAGAACAAACCAAGGCAAGAACATGTAACAACCACCAATAATTGGACTTAATAACCAATATAAGCCTTACTGAATCTCCAAGAATGTATACTACAGATTACTACATAAAAGTGAATAAAATTAGTTCAAGTTTTACATATTGTGGTTTGAAATGACTAATACCTTCCACAGAAAATATTTCTTTGTATCTGAACAAGTCACATTATCAGACTTGGGAAGGATGTTTCAATGATCGAATGAACATCCCAATAATTACGTGAAGCGGTTCAGGGTCCAAGCACTAGATTCCCATGACCAAATGTAACTGAGCTGTAATTGGTGGACCTCTGCATCAATGGTCTGATACCAGTCTATCGTGCTTTAGTGGAGAATTTACAATTTCAAACATTCTCTGAGTCACATGAAGCTGCTAAAAGATCTGCTACTAATGCACCTTCTCTGCTAGAAAGGACAAGGCCTCCTGCCAAGATTGAAAAAATATGTGAGACTCGCAGCACTCGACGCCTGTCTCAAAGGCAATTCAACACGCAACCATCTGTAGGTGTTGTGACTGAAGGAAGTAAGAGGAAAGCTCCAGTATCGGAGCCACAACCTAAGCATCCAGCACCAGCACCAGTTCCAACTCAATCATCACAAACGGTTCGAACACCTCGAAGGGATAATCAAGCATCCGCAGCTCCACCACCGGCTAAACATCAACAGCAACAACTAAGAGAATCCACAGCAGCCATGGATTTTCCTCTTCCAGTGGAAGAAGTGGTCAAACTTTTGGAAGACTGGATTCAGGATGGTGCCATCAATCTACCTCCCGTATGACGTCCACCAACAGAGCATAAAATGGCAGATCCTAAATACTGCCACTTTCACATATTTGTTAATCATCCTACAAGCAATTGCAATGCTTTGAAGCGGATATTCAAAAAGAGGATCGATTCAGAAGAATTGGGCCTGGGGACTGAAGGCATATATAGGAACCCTCTTCTTGTCAGGAATTTTACTATATCCGAAGATCCCACCAATCAAGTAGCTTAATTCCTGATCGAGCGTGTATATGAACTTCTATATCTCTCAAAGGACCAAGGAAATGACTTGTTCATTACTCTTAATCACATTATGTCTGGCAGAAAATTACCTTCACTCAATAAAAACAAAGAACGCATTGAACCTGTACAGATGGGCAAAGATGGAGGAAAGTGTGACTGGGGAATTCTCACTGTTTTTGGCCTCAAAAACACTAAATTTAAGAGAACCCTAATCGATGCAGGCACTACAATCAACATCATCCCTGTTAAGACACTCCGAGATGTAGGGATCACACATAGTGAAGCTATATATTCACCTACTAGCGTTCAAGATCCTGAAGGAAAGCCTGTTAAAACCTATGGTAACATCGATTTTGAAATTCATATGGGTTCTGCATGTGCTACAATCAAATTTTACATAACAAATAAGTACCTAGGTTATGAAAGGATCTTGGGATGTCCATGGTTAGAGAGTAACAAGACTGCATCTCCTAAGGCACCCTCATTTCCATGCTCACTTCAAACAAACAGCTCTGCAACTCATCAGAAGATTATGGCAGATGACCCTCTTCTGCATCTAGAAGAATATCCAGACTTGGCGGCTATGAAACAGGAACCATGAGAGAGTGTAATATCATATGTGGAGAGGTATCGTACTCAAGTAAAGCTCATTGAACTTATCTGTTTACCACTCAACGTTTCTCGTACTTCTTATGCCTGGGGACTTGAATTTGCTGGAAAACTTAACCCTTCCTTAGTCAGACGCTATGAATGGATAGCCTCACCTCTCCAGTATTTTTCTAAGTGGATTAAGCAGACTCACATTCAAATCCAACATTGTATTGATTCGTTTATCACTCATCTGATTTCCAATTATGGCAAGGAACATCATGGATATTTCCCTGTGACACTACAGGAATGTCCAAATGTGTCATAAAATTATCCTAAGAGAATTCCAACACACCCATATGCATGGAATGCTAGTGCTAGCACAGAGATAAAGGATAAGCCTTGTCAATGCCCCATATTTAGAGCTAAGTCAGTGATTTTTTATGCTTTTCAAGTAAGAGAATAGGTTATGAAAGCAACGAGGCGCAATCGCCGCTTTAAGGAAACACTGAGTGGGAAGGGATATTCATGATTACTAAAGCTACCATTGGTGGATGCTACAAGTTAATTGTTGAAGATGGAAAATTGGTAGAAGCGGCATTACATGAGAAGTAGCTCAAGGCATTTGACTCTTGAAGCATCCAGGGATGTTTGTGTAGTTCATTTTTAATTTCAATTCCTCCAAAATGTATGCAAGACATTTGCATTCAGTATCAAATTCCATTTTTAGTAATCGAATTTCAATTTTATTAGTTCAAAATCCCTGTTGATCCAAATATAAAATCATTGCAATCATACCTACCAAATATCTAGTTATTCAAATCTAAACCAAATAAAAGTGCAGAATAAAAATAAAAGTGCAGAATAAATCCTAGGGGAAGCCGGCCAAAAATGGCCTATCCTTCTTAGAGAAGGCCTCCTTCATGTTTCAGAGAGTATCTTTCTTAAACTCTAAATCTTGGGTCAACCTTTCAACCTCTGCCTCCTCTTGCTCAAGACCAGAAGAAGGGATCACACCTGCTGTAGCCTGTGACTCCTTAACAGAATCAATTCCACAACCAAACCAAGTAAAAATTGAATCCAAGTCGGTCACATGTCTCCAGATGATACCTCCAGTTTGCGAAAATCCACTCAGCAATAGTATCATTAATTACAGTACACATCTCATACATGGAGGGTATTACTTCACTCATACGAAAGGAAAAAATAGTGGGATCTCCATACTTCTCGGTAGTAGCAATGTGACCATACTTCTTCCATATATGAGTATAAAACTCAGCATACTCTGCTAGAACACTGAAGCTGCCAACAAACACATGTTTTGGAAGTGGGCTACTAAGTGGAGGATAAAAAGGAAGACCTGCACCAGGATATTCAGCGTTAACCATGGTTTTTTTCAATCTCAGTGACATCTTCACTTTGATTTTATACATCAAAAATCATGTCAGATAGGACTTCTTCAGTGTTTTGGGATGAATAAGTAATGTCCTTATCAACTTGGTCCACAATCAATACTACTGCGCTCCTCTCTACTTTCGCCCTGTAAAATTACCAGTTGGTGAAAAAATGTGAGATTCAAGCTCCAACTAGAATTTTCAGAATATAAATGGATTAATTATATGAATATACTTCATCAAGTACCAAAACTCAAGAAAATGGCCCAGAGGTCTAAAAACACGTTTTCACATCAGGATGACTAGAGGCAATTTTACACTATTATGCACAAAGTCGCAAGCTGGGAGCAATTGATAATGAATCTTGGGATGAGTTATATACCAAACTCTTCGTATGAATGTATATTACAACATATTAAACAATTACATAAATTGAACAAACTAGATAAGAGATATGATCAAAACACTTAACTATCTCACAGTTGAAAAGTTCCTGAATTTTTCCTAATTTCTTACTGTTTCGTCTTTTTAAAGTCTCAAATGACCTCAAAACTCCAAATCTTTCGCAATAAGAGATAGCGGTTGTTTGGGCATGAAAAATTTATGGTAGATCATCGAAAAAGGACTTCGTATGAGATTTTACAACGTTTTCAATGAAGGCATTATATCTGAATTTTTCTAGCAACGAAGTTTCACGAAATTGCTCATTTTTTCATACAAGTTTTCATTTATTACTTCATTCAAGTGATATTTTTAAGCAACGAAAAGGTTAATTCAAGATGAAGACTTACCCGACCATGTTTTGATCTATTTGGAGTATCAAGATCATGATTTGAGTCATTATTCTCCTCTTCCTCTGAGACAGGACGACTACTTTTATCACCTTCTGAAGGGGTTTTGAAAACATCACTTTCTTTATTATCAGACATGTTTTCCTTCTGAAAACAATGACAAGACAATCACCAATTAGGCTATATATACTCATTCAAAATATAAAGTTAATACAGAGAAAGCCACTCACCTCAGAATTACTAATTTTGCTCCTGGCTTCTGCTGCTACTCTGGCAAATGGGTTCAATTGCCCAGGTAAAGATGTAGAAAATCCTCCAAAAGAAGATGAACTCTGAAAGGCAATATAATAAGTCAAGTAGGATAAATTTAGTCATAATAAACCATGAAGTAAAAGATTCATACTTTTGAAATGGAATTAATCAGTAGTGCCAGAATGAATTCCATCGACACGTTTCTTCGACCTAGTCTCTACCACCTGGGGACTGTCACTGTATTTTTCTTTTTTCTTCCCATTTTGAGGTTTCGCCTGACTTTCTCATTAGTCAAAAGAGCCATAAAGATATTAAATACAAATATCAAATGACAAGAAACACAGATTTATGAATACTTACTTGAGTTGGCTAAGACAGAGCTACACATTTACTAGCAGGAAAAGGCTTCAATAAAGAGTGGTTCAGCAAAACCTCATCAGAAGGGGAATCCCGTGACTCTGGCAAAACTACTTCAACGAACTTAGATAAAAGGTCATGCTCACTGTGCCAATGAGTCTTGTACCATGGAGTTATTACTGGTTTCCTTTCAAAGACTAAGCAAGGAAAACTCTTTCCTTCTACATGTGAATACTGGTCTAAAGTGAGACACAACTCATCCACATAAGGAGGAGAAATGTGATTAGAAAGGACATCCTGGTCGAATCCCATGTGGAGAGCAACCATGTCAAAAGGTAACCAGGTGTGTAGCTCAGCATAAAATTAACTTCCCAGCATCAACATTGTGATCACCAGAGGTCAAGAGTACTAGAGCGAAAGGCAAAAGTATTTAAATGAGCTATACGAGGGAGTGGTGCCCAAGGACGTAAATTTGTTGATGACATGTTGTCTAAGAATATAATAAGCTCCTTACCAGGTCTTGGACGCTTGTGCGGAAACGAAGTATCCTTGTCACTTTCTCTTCATCAACAAATATCTTATGGGAATAATCCTTTTAATGTTCCCATAACCATGCTTGAAGGAAATTAACATTTATGAATGTCTCTACTTTCATAAAGTCGTTGGAGACACGTATATCCGATACCACAGAATCAATATGAGAGTATAAAGAACTAAGGAATAAGCTACCTATAGGAAAAGCCACACCCTGTGCTAGCTTGATAGAGAGGGGAACTACTACCTTCTTCATCCTAAGGCGAGAACCATCATCGAATATTTCTCTTGATATCCACGGGCATAAAAATGCAGCAATACTCAATGTGCCATCCAAAACCTAGCTTAATTTCGCTTTTCTCTGCCACCACTGTGCTATCCACCAAATATAGAAACACTTTCTAATATTGGACTACACGTCATACTCTCCCATCTTATTTACTAAATCCAGACGAAATTGTTCCTCCTTCTCATTCAAACGAAGGTCAAGATTTCCCGAAAATGGAAGATGAAGCAAGATACCCAAATCTTCTAGAGTGACAGTCAATTCCCCATATCTGCATATAAAATTATGAGTTAGGATACACCATCACGAAAGAAGGGAAACCATGCCACGCATATCCTTCTTGAGCCAATGAGTACTAGATATTCTAATAGCCTCATAAATTTGTGCTCCCTTCAACAGAGCAACAACGTGATCTTTATCAAGCATACTCTTCAACCATCCCTCCCAACCACTTAAAGGAGACTGGAGAATTCTGAAATCGACAGGTGAAGCAACATACTCTCTCTTCTGAAGGCAAAATCGCAACACATGTTCAGGAGTAACTAACAAAGGGTTCATAGCTTCATCCAAATTCCCGAGGATACGCATAACATGGTGTTGATGGTGGGTTTTTGATAAATAATAAAACTATAATATTATCTTTGCTCAACTGCAGAAACATAAAATAAATACACATGTTCTGACCCGAGATCAGAATTATGAATATGAGATATTATCTTATATTCCGCAAGAGAATTGAGAATACATATTCGTTTTATGGCTGCAAAAATCTTGTAGCTCTTTTATATGCACCCGTAAAATTTCAAGAGTTATACTAAATTAGATCCTCGTTATTTAATGTGCATCCAAGCAAACTACTTGTATAAAACAGAATATACTTATTATACACAATCGCGAACATTCAAAATAGAGGCTACGCCATATCTGAATAAAACGCTAATTAGATACATATCATCTAATTACGGGGTCGCATCGAACATCATCTCAAGTTGAAAACTTCCATGGATGAATCTCTTGAATATGTTTTGTATGCACTACATAAAGAGCCAAGCATAATGCCAACACTAAATCTCATGCAGTTGAGAAACCCTAAGAAATAGATTGTCAACCTCCTACGTAGCTTCCGTCCATCTCGCATTGCTGCCAGCCCCTCCTACGCTGCTGCCAGGCCTTCTGCGATGATGCCAGCCCTTATGTGTTGTTGCCAGCCCTTCATCTACTGCTGCCAGTACTCTCCGCGCTACTGCCATCCCCTCGTGCTGCTACTATCACTCTCTTGCACTGCTGCCAGCCCCTCCTGCGTTCTGCAAGCACCTCCTACGCTACTGCGAGCACTTGTCTGTTGTTTCCAGCACAACTTGCAAACATGCCACAAATAAGCCATTTCCATGACAAATTGGCATAGAATCTACTAGAAGCATTATTTTACAACATGACTCATGGCTTGAAGCCATGACTCCAATAAATCTTACAAAAGATCAAGTTCAATAATATAGGGGGATTAAACATGGGATTTTGGTCTGGTGGTTATAGCAAAGAAGTTACAAAGTAAGTGGAGACGGTTGAAGCGGTTGCAAAGGTGATGGAGTAATGATCTGGAAGTTTCCAAAAACTTCCCAAGACAAAGTGGACGGTTAATACCATAACCTCCATCTCTCCATTTATCCACAACCTCCACCACTTTACGAGGGAAAGTGTGTGATCCCAATTACTATAAATAGGCTACTTAGCCCATTTCAAAAGACAAGCCACAGAACAGAGAAAAGATATAAATCATTCTTACAAACTCTGTTATTCTACATTTTACATGTTATTCAACACACACAAAAAATTCCTTCAACTTTCTTTGCTTCCCTACCCTAACCGAAGCAAAACGAAGACAAACATTCTTTTTGTAAGATTTTGATCCTCGAACCTAAAAAGTACTTCAACAATACTTTGTTTTTCCCTGGAGTAATTTCTCAGGTACAAAACATTAGCGACCACAGCGGGAGATCAACCTCTCGGATACAAATTTAATTCTTCAATTATCTCAAAAAATAAAGGGTGGATCTTAGGTATGATTCATAGATTAACATTAATTCAGGTCCAACAACCAATTTCAATTATGGTGTTCCATTCCTCAAAATACTTTCGCCAAAAACACTAACTCTCGATTCTGGTGTTACATTCCTTAAAATTGTTTCACCAAAAACACCAACTCTCCTCTTTCAAGCAGTGCTACTAGAAACATTATGGATATCCAAGCATCACCAAGTATCTCAAATCTGATGAAGAGACCCTTACTGAAGCACAAGCAGACGTGACTACCACTTAGAAGGAAATACCTACTTCTCTCAAGACTCGTGTGGAACAAACACCTCTAGAGCAACACAAATATCATATGGAGTAAGCCAGAAACGCCTCTAAAGTTATTGCTGATGCCAATACCTCCAGAGCCCACGTCCAAAGAGATAAATGAGAAGTTTGTATTGCCCCTGATCTAGTACCAGGAAACAATCAACAATAAAATATCAACACCAGTGGAGTTCTTGAAAGGTCCCTACAAAAATCACGAAAAGGAAAACTTATCTCTATCTCACCAGAACCATACTCTCCGTATACTTGAGATCCAAAAAATCCTACACTAAGGAGACATCTCTCATCCGTTCTTGTTGCATAAAGAAATAAGGATACTCATATTTATCAAGTCGTCACCAGATGGAGCTTGACAACGCCATTTGTTGCTGCTAGTGCTAACACCATCTGCTACTGCCAACGCCAATGTCATTTGATGCTGCCAGCATTATTTGCTACCAGGGTTAGTACATCCAGAGTCAACATTCGACACGATGATGAAATCCTCGTTCGAAGAAAGCAACCAGGGATCCAACGACCAAGCTTTGTCATTCATATGGATCCAGAGATACCATTACCATTTTATGGCCAGAAGTATCTGCTACCACTTCATCAGCTACAACCATGTAGACCCAAATTATGACATCGTCTCAAAGCGTCCGTAAATCCACTGAAACAAAGATAGGTTCGACGCATCTCTGGAGAAATCATCACCAAGAAACCCACCTGTAGGCATCAACAAGCCAACAGACTCTAAAGATTGCTCATCTCCAGAACATCACCCAGCAACGGGAATGGACACTAAATGACTGCATAGAGGAAAAATGATATTGTACACCCGTGGATTTCTCCTACAAGTAATTCTTGATTAACAAATCTTTTTACAACTAGATGTCTTGCATCCCATCAAGTCTTTGGGACTTGACATGAGTGCCAACCCCACCATGACTTGACAATTTGAAGAGGAAGGTGATCCTTTTCAGAAGTTTATTAAATGGATAGAATCATCTCTACTGAGAATATTAAAAACAATAACTCAATCATTCTGAAATGTGTCATCAACCTGAGATACCAAAACCCAACCCTTTCGAAATCGAAGACACTACTGCCTCTCCTAGAAAAAAGCCACATCTGGTCCTTAAAACTATATTAGGTGAATGCTACAAACTTGTCAACACCAATAATCCAATAGGGGTAATCATACATGGCATGAAGCTCAACGATGTCAAGTTTTAAACACTCCAACACCCTTGACAAGGTTGTAAAGACTTAGGACTTCGCCACCCCTTAGAAATATTTTCCTGTTTTTGAAATTCCTCTAAAATAATTGCAGCACCTTGCATTCATACTTAAAATTTCAATTGAACAAAGCATTATTTATTTATTTAGAAAAATCCTTTGCAAACCATTCAAAATTTACCTACTCAAAATCCCAAAATAAAACCACAGAAAATTCGGGTATCTCAAAAACACATAAAAAAAATGACAAAACTTACTATTTAGAAAAGATCTCTGAAGACTGGTTCATCACCATCAGCATATGCTCTCTCCACATGTGCAAGGGATTCAATTGCAAGTCTCAGATCTCAAAATAGTATTTCAGCATCACCTCTCCCCGTGGTAATCACTTCTAAGCCGAAGATGCACCTACTTCCTTCAAGTTCTCTTGAATGGCTCACATATGACGATAAAGCCATCCGCCAACAAGCTTAGCTGTCTCAGCTTCCTCCAAGAATCGACTCATGTCAAACTCAAAGTCAAAGTCAACTCCAGCGTTTGGATACTCAATTGGTGCAGTTTTCATTGCATTGGCATCTTACGCAACAACACCACTTGAAGCACCATTTTTAACAAACTGCATCCGAAGGATCGCAAAAACCACACTTGGGGATTGAAGATTTGCACAAGATCCCCTTACTGTCAAAAACTTCTCCATCCTATAAGAGATGGTCAACTAGAGAGTCACAACCTTGACAAATCCCTTTACTCTCCGAAGATATGCTGCAAAGGTATCTTCACCTCTCCCAACTATGTCTTCTGATCTTATAGGCGCCTGCAACCCTTGACGAGGCTGAGACACATCACAAGCCTGATCCAGAAAATATAACTTCAGAAATCAAAGATAAGTGTGACAGGGGATTGCTCGCAGCAACACATCTCATAACAGTCAAGGATTCAGAAGATGTCTTAAGAGACACCTCTGGGAACATAATCTTCGAAGACACCCATAGCATCACATCAGCAACATGACACCTTTCAGCTCATCCTCTTCTCCCTTGACGTCTTTAGGGGAATTCACCCATATGAACATTTCAAGCATTCCACCATCACATCCAGAAAGGGGTAAAACAAGCTTATAAACCAAAGGGCAAGGACATGAAACAATTTCATTCAGTCAATGCTCGTGAAAAATATCCTAGTTGTAACTCAACTGCCTGAGCACCAACAAGGACTCCAACTTCAATTCAAGTTCTTGCTTCAGCCATGGCGCACAAAGACAACAACAACAATAATATGAGATATCAACCTTCGTGGCTTCCTTTTCCTGATCATACCCTAGAGACATGAACTCATGATGATACTATCAAATCATCCATCGTCGAGAAGAGACCAAAGTAACTACACCTGGGGACTTGAAGCTTCTTCAGTTTCAAAGATTTAACGCAGTTACCTCCTTCGACCAGAGTATTTAATCAACAATGGTAGTAGCAACAAGACCCCTCACTCGCATCATCCTGACGAAAGCATCTGTACGTCAGTACCTTCACAACTTGTAAGCTTCCTCTCCTAATATGATCATGTCCATATTTCCACCACACTGGTCAACTATGGAAGACACATTGAATTCGGAATTCTCAAGGTGACGCCATTTCAGGCTCCAACCAAGCCTAACAGACAATATTCGTGGTTATGATAGTCATCTAAACTACCACGATAACAAGGAAGCTATGACAATCTCAAGTGCACAACAGACGCTCAAAAGGCCTGACTATTTCAGATTCAAGCTTCTCCTTCCAACATCTGGTATATGGGCTTACAAACTGCTGTCAGGAATTCATCTTCTCCGGAAAGATGGCTAGTATAAGTCAACATCACACACGAGTCAGAAGTATTCTGAAATGCGTAAGAAACGCCAAACCATGAGGCCCTCACCGTTCGTTATAAGGTCGTCATCCATGAAGCCTATCATAAGGGATCATTTTCCATAAAGTACTAACTTCTACTGAGTTCCCAACTTACATCGCATCATGTTGGAGATCTCACAATACCAACATACTCACGACATCAACACCTCCAAAACTAGCTTCACCGGCAGAACAAATAATATTATACCAAACAAGGGATATTCCATGGCAGTTGGACTTCACACGGGTCTGGGACATCGTTCACAGAAACTAGTTCCTTCAAGAAGCTCATATCCTCACGGTGCCACCACCTACCGCCACAAGCTCCTCTATTCGTCGTAGATCCTACTGTTATACTGGCATCCTGTAAACTCGTAACTTGGTGACAATCGGTGGAGGACGGGACAATGCATCCTTCAAAAAAATACTCAAACTCCAAGTGCTAATGTATGTTGATCATTCACAAAGGAGTCTAATATATCCAAAGCCCAATTATGCGTGAAGGACATACCTGAAGGAAATAAAGCTAAGTAACTACCCTTAAGCTAAACTCTTGAAATTCATATTTTATATGTTAGAACGAAACCCTTGCTACAAGAATTTTCGGCTAACCTCTTCAAACAAAATATATAATGGCAATATTAGAGTCTCTCAGATTTGAACTTTCAATATTCTATATATTATACTGTGCCATCCAGTATCCACTTTTTATAAAACAGAACGACTGGTTATACAAAATTACAAATATTAAAAATAAAAACGATGCCATATCTGAATAAAAACGCTAAATTGCAGAGTCGCATCAAACATAATTTCAAGTTGCAAATTTTCGCGGTTGAATCTCTTGAAAATGTTCTTTATGAACTGCATAAAAGTTAAGCAAACTACTTGTATAAAATAGAACGACTGTCTATATAAATTTGCGAACATTCAGAATAAAGGCGATGTAATATCTGAATAAAAACACTAAATTACAGAGTCGCATCAAACATAATTCCAAATTGCAAACTTCTGCGGCTGAATCTCTTGAAGATGTTCTATATGCACTGCACAAAAGTTAAGCAAACTACTTGTATAAAACAGAACGACTTGTTATACAAGGAACATTCAAAATAGAGGCGATGCCATATCTGAATAAAAACGCTAAATTGCAGAGTCGCATCAAGCATAATTTCAAGTTGCAAACTTTCGCGGATGAATCTCTTGAAGATGTTCTGTATGCACTGCACAAAAGTTAAGCATACTACTTGTATAAAACAGAACGACTGGTTATATAAAATTGCGAACATTTAGAGTAGAGGCGATGCCATATCTGAATAAAAACGCAAACTAGATGCAAGCCATCTAAAAAAAAGAAAACAACGAATATTCAGAATAGAGGCTATAACAATTTGAATAAAGATTGCTAAATTAGATGCATACCATCTAAATTGCAGAATAAAAAAAAACATCCAGAATTGATAATATACCATTCCTGAATAAAGATCACTATTAGACGCATCTAATTTTAGATTCACATCGAACATCATCTTAAGTTGCAAACTTCTACGACTGAATCTCTTGAATATGTTCTGTATGCCCATAAAAATTAAGCACTTCACGTCATGATTGAACTTGTTTCAAGTCGCAGAACTTCCATGACTGAATTCCTTGAACTTGTTCCAAATATATCAAATCTCAAATTCTAATCATCTTAGTGTTCACGGCTAACACTCATCTTCGTGTATGATGGAAGAATCACTGCCTCCAAACTTATCTTAGTGTTCTGACGGCAACAATGCCTCAACACTCATCTTAGTGTCTGATGGCAGAATCACTGCCTCCACACTCATCTTAGTGGTTTGACGGCAGCAATGCCTCAACACTCATCTTCGTGTATGATTGTAGAATCACTGCCTCCACACTCATCTTAGTGTTCTGACGGAAGCAATGCTTCAACACTCATCTTAGTGTTCTGACGACAGCATTGCCTCAACACTCTCTACAACCAACTAATGTTCCAAGTGCCTTCCCGTTGTTGTTACGGTAGAAGAAGAACGCTCCATATACCTAAGAGTACAATCGCAGAAAAAGCAAAACTTGCTCATCCAACTACTACTCTTCTAGTGATATCTAACCATTAAACAATAAAAAGTCATACTTTACTTCGTCTGGCATACCACCATCTAGTGCTTACCACGCAACATTACTCGTTTGGAGCTAAGCAGGGTACTTAATATTGACGGTGGTTTTTTGACAAAGGAGAAAATTGTAATATTATCTTTGCTTAACTGCAAAAACATAAAATAAATATACATGTTCTGACCCAAGATCATAATTATGAATATGAGATATTATCTTACATTCCGCAAGATAATTGAGAATACATATTCGTCCTATGGCTACAAAATTTTTGTAGCTCTTTTATATGTACCCGTAAAATTTCAGAGCTATACTAAATTAGATCCTCGTTATTTAATGTGCATCCAAGCAAACTACTTGTATAAAACGGAATATACTTACACAATCGCGAACATTCATAATAGAGGCTACGCCATATCTGAATAAAAACGCTAATTAGATACATATCATCTAATTGCGGAGTCGCATCAAACATCATCTCAAGTTGCAAACTTCCATGGCTGAATCTCTTGCATATGTTTTGTATGCACTGCTTAAAAATCTAAGCATAATGCCAACACTAAATCTCATGCGGTTGAGAAACCCTAAGAATTATATGGTCAACCTCCTGCGATGCTTTCGGCCCTCTCGCATTGCTGTTATCCCCTCATGCGCTGCTGCTAGCCCTTCCTGTGTTGCTGTCAGCACTCTCTACGCTGCAGTCATCCACTCTTCGCGTTGTTACCAGCCCCTTTTGTGTTGTTGCCAGCCCCCCGCGTTGCTGCTATCTTTTTTTGTGCTGCTGCTGCCAGCCTCTGCCTTGTTGCCATCCATTTCTGCGTTGTTGTCATTCCCTCATGCACTGCTGCCAGCACCCTCCTGCACTGCTGCCAGCACAACTTTCAAACATGCCACAAATAAGCCATTTCCATGATAAATTAGCATAAAATCTACTAGAAGCATTATTTTACAACATGACTCATGTCTTTGAAGCCATGACTCCACTAACTCTTACAAGAGATTAAATTAAATTACATGGGGGGATTAAACATAGGGTTTTGGTATGGTGGTTATAGCAAAGAAATTACAAAGTAAATGGGGACGGTTGAAGCGGTTGCAAAGGTGAGTGAGTAATGATCTAGAAGTTTCCAAAAACTTCCCAAGAAAAAGTGGACGGTTACTACCATAACCTCCATCTCTCCATTTGTCTACAACCTCCACTACTTTACGAAGGAAAGTGTGTGATCCCAATTACTATAAATAGGCTACTTAGCCCATTTCAAAAGACAAGCCACAGAATGGAGAAAAGATAGAAATCATTCTCACAAACTCTGTTATTCTGCACTTTACATGCCATTCAACACAAACACAAAATTCCTTCAACTTTCTTTGCTTCCATACCCTAAGATCAACACATCTCCTCTCTTTGTAACCGAAGCAAAACGAAGACAAACATTCTTCTTGTTTGGATTCATTTTGTAAGATTTTGATCCTCGAACCTAAAAAGTATTTCAACAGTACATTGTTTTGCCTTGGAGCAATTTTTTAGGTACAAACACATGGCAAGGGTGGATGATCGTTTTAGAAAAGTGGTAAAAATAGTTCGTTCACTGAGACTTGTGAAGATTCATTTTAGACCTAATTTTAATTTAAACTAGCAAATTTGTGTAAAATATTATAATAATAATGGGAAGAACTGGGGCTCATGATTCCACCAAAATCACTTCTGAGTGATTTCCACAATGATTCTTAATCAATTATAGCTCTTTTATTGACTCTGTTTCTTTGCCAAAAGTAGATTTCTAAAACATTAACTATAAATCGTAAGTATGGCACATCAAAAGCTCTTAAGTCCCAGCATACACCATCAAACAAAATCAAAACTAATTATAAAAAAATCATAAATCAATTTAAAATTAATGCAAAAGTCATAAAGAATAAAAAATAATTACCATTCATTCATAAAATATGGCTTCCTCCATTGTCTCAGTGATTGGGTTTAGCTTATCATGCTCAAAACAATTTCAAAAGATTATTACATGGATCAAAATTGTTGAAAAGAAGAAAAAACAACAAAAACAATATAACACAGCGAAACGTCCATGCTTGTAGACGTTGCAGACTGTGTATTGCTAAGCTTCTGAAACAGTTTTTGTTGCTAAAAAAATTGAAAAGAATGACTGATCCTTGAATCTTTAAAGAGAAAGGGAATAAGAAACAGGTTCTGCGACCTTTCTTTGTTGTGGTTTTATGTCTTATTCTTCTTCTTCTTCTTCTTCTTCTTCTTTTTCACGAGCAAAGAACTTTTTTCTGATTTTTTTTTTCCGACTCCTCCCTCCACATTTTTATCGATCTGTCTCACCTTATATATGTTTAATAAACCCTAATAACCTATCCTTAGTTTATAATGATTCGATCTTTTCCTCAAACCAATCCAAAACTCGAGTTATCTCAATCTTTAGAAAATCAATTTCCGGCAGCTACTCGAGTTTTCAACCTTTTTTCCGACATTAAACTCTATATTTGATGTGTTTCGACTTGTCGTGCTTGCTTCTTCAATTCGGTAACACAAAATCACCTCCAAATCCCTTAAAACTTGCTACCCAACTAACTCAGGTTCTCATTCACGCGTAAAATAAATTTCCCGCCATTTTTCATTTTTGAATTAAAGAGAAGGGTGCCCCTATCCAAGAGTTGGGTGCCTTTAACAATATGGTGGGTGCCTTTATCACTTTTTTAGCCGATTTTTTCACAATTTTTTATTTTTCAAAAATACCGACAAATACATAAAATAACACGATAAGTACCAAATGAGCATTAACAAGTAGATAATTGAGAACAATTTAAACACAAAAATGTGACTATCAAATTCCCCCAAACTTATTATTTGCTAGTCCTCGGGAAAATCTAATTTAGAAAACATAAATTTAACTCACTTTCGTAGGAATCACGACTACACTTAGCACATGCAACTAGCCGTTAAACTCCTAGGTGACCCTAGAAGACGAGTGTTGTCTCGTGACGGTTCCCAAGAGGTATACCCACAAAACCTTTACTCCAAACCCTAACTACTTGTAAATATTGAGGGTAGACACTAATTATGCTATTTAGTTGGCTATTAAATTCTTTGGCTATGAGAATCATTACCCTATATGAGTCCAATTGTTGTACATGAGTTTGCACTCAGCGTATTAAAACTCATACAAGAATTCAAAACTCTACTTAGATAGTCGTACAATGGACCACGATACTCAGAATCTATCAAAGTTCAATCAGATGAATAGATTTAGAAGATGGATACGGAGATGATGAAGTTTGCACATGTTGACTAAGGTGAACGGTGTTTCCCAGATTATCTGTATGAAGGTCAGTGCAAGGATGAATCCTAATAGATTGAGATACGCTCCCACTGGTTTGAATCCGAATTCTAGTATCAAATCAGCTGGTATATACAAGGGCCCCAGTGGTCGATTTATTGAACATAAAAAAAATAATTTATTTTTTCTGATTTTTTCCCCCGACAACATGATTATATCTTTTGAATCTAAGCGCATGCTCCTTGTCAGCAGCTTACATGATAGTTTCCATGGATCATGCGTTCCACGCTTGCTTAGGCGACGAAAACAGGGAGAACACACACATATTGCTATCCAAGTGTCATTTTTTTCCTTAATCTAAAAAAATACAGTAATTGAGCTTGATCTCAATCACACTACTTCATCCCAACAGTGATAACAAGGCGATACTATAACCCCACAAAATCACTTAGAGAAACATAAAAATTTGCAAAAAAAAAAAAACAGAAGGTGATATGATCGAAATAGACTCTGAGATATGGTGACAACTATCTTGTTATTTCTAACACCTGAGCCAGGCTTCCTTTTATGAATAGACCATTTAGCTGGGAACACCATATCTTATAGACAAGAGCTATGTTTCCATGTACTTAGAATGGTTAGTGTCATCTTGAATTGTTCACAAGTTTCTAAATTTTAGAGTTTCGTAATGCTACTAAAAGTTTTTCCCTTACCCCCAAACTTAAAGCTAACATTATCCTCAATCTTCTAAAGATAAATGACTAAAAAAATGAGCAAGAAGAAACTGTTACCACTTGAAGAAAAGAGTTAAGGAAGGATATTACCGAGTCGCATGAGCATGGGTTACCTCCCAGCAAGTGTTATTTTTAAAGTCTTTATCCAGACTAAGAAAGGATATGTCACCTCTTAGAATCATATAGCAATAACCGGAAAAATTGTGGGTCATCTGAATCAAATAGTGCTATCACAAATAAAAGGAAACTGCAACAGGCCAAGAAAGTGAATAAACAGAGCACACCCTTATCTAGATTTTTTGTTTGAGACAACTAAATCTAGTTGTGGTTCAGGTTCCGTTTCTATAAAAAGGTCAATATAAAACTCTATGGTCTAGATTTCCTCATTGGAAGGATCCGGAGGATCAGATTGTACAGTCTGGAAAAAAGTCAACTAAGAAATTAGAAACACATAATAATAACCTGAATAATTGTGGATCCTCTAAGCCAATCAGATTTGACTAACACAACTGACTACAATCAAAGTGGTGGTCATTCTTGAGCAAATGTGTTGATTCTATTTACAAAAGTAATTAGGCTTAGTCTCAAAATTTAATAACTGACATATTTGAAACTCATACGTTCCCACAATTGGAAGTAAAAATTTTGGAGGGAAAACAAAGTCAATCTTAGTATTATCTCCTGGGTAAACCACATCAACCAGAGGACGGGTTTCTAACAACTGAACTTGTTTCTGGACATGATTAGGTTTAGAAAATCTAGTGTAAAGGTGATCATGTAAAATGGTACAGGTGCATATGTCAAGTCCCAAGTGAGGTATTTTTCTAAAATTCAAAGGTGGAGCACAGGGAGAATGATAATCACCCCCAAAATTAAATTTTTATGTGTCTCTAGATAGACTAGTCACAATGTCCCTAATTTCTAGATCATCAGATTCCTGAAAATGATCAATTGCTTCTTCTAGGTTATAATCAGGTGGTGCATCCTCATTCATATTTAAAATCTCTACAAATCCATTTTCTTTATGTAAAACTATTGTTTCTAAATTGTTGGACTCCAAAATAGTATTCTCAATATAAACTCGTTCTTCTAAACCATCACGGCTTCAAAACAAGGAATATTACACTGTCTAAAATTATGGTATCTCTAGTCAAATCTTCTTCATTTTGAATAGGTGAATAATCATTAAAATTATTAGGATTTAAGCCGCAAATAACAATATTATCATGAAGCAAAATTGGAGTAGTAATTTCCTGATCACTCTTCCTGCACATTTCAAATTCTTCATCAATATTATCCTCCTCATCATCATAATATGAAGATGGTCGAACCTCATCTAAACAAGTAGTGTTACCAATTATAACCTCTTCCTCTTGACTAGGTGAATAATTATCAAGGGTAGCACTATGTTGGCAATTAAGATCATTTTGAGCAATAGTCATTGTTGCAAAACTTTCCTTCAAATTTAAATCAAACCTATGTGTCATCTCAGTTAACTGCTTGAGGGATTCTTCTAGAGAATTTAATAATACCCTTCCGTATGGTTTAAAAATAAAAATAAACTCCAGCGTTCGGAAATAAAGTCCAAAAGTATCCAAAAATAAAAAATAAATAAAAAGACTTACAAAAATAAAAACCCTAATACAATTTATAAAATTAAAAGAAATAAAAACCTAAAAATAAAATTAAAATCTTTGTCTTCTTTTTCCGTTCTTTTCGCTTTGTCTTTAACTTCAAGTCTTAAATTAATCACCAAAATCTTTGGCTCAACTTTCTTTTCAATCCAAAACTTGTAGCAAAAAGACAAATAGATAAAAATGTAAAATAGAACAAGAGAATAAAAATCTAAAAAATAAAACTAAACCTAAAAAATAAATCTAAAACTATTTTTCGAGTTTATCTCAATCCTTTAGAAAATCAATTTCCGGCAGCTACTCGAGTTTTCAACCTTTTTTTTCGGCATTAAACTCTATATTTGATGTGTTTCGACCTGTCGTGCTTGTTTCTTCAATTTGGTAACTCAAAATCACCTCCAAATCCCATAAAACTCGCTCCCCAACTAACTCAAATTCTCATTCACGCGTAAAATAAATTTCCCGCCATTTTTCATTTTTAAATTAAAGAAAAGGGTGCCCCTATCCAAGAGCTGGGTGCCTTTAACAATATGGTGGGTTCCTTTATCACTCTTTTAGTCGATTTTTTCACAAATTTTTATTTCTCAAAAACACCTAGAAACACATAAAATAACACAATAAGTACCAAATGAGCACTAACAAAATAGATAATTTAGAAAATTTTAGACACAAATATGTGTCTATTAGTGGTCTCTAGGATAAGAATAAGAAAACATAAAGAAGTCATCGTTCACGTTTGGCATATCTTTAGCTTTCCCAGAGCCAGAAGTATTATTTCTCCATTGATAGAGGCAGAATCATCATTATCATCATGTGGCATCTCAACGGAATCAATAAGAATACTTTTACTCATTTTCAAGTTGTACAAGAAGATCAGAAAGTATAAGTAATGATTTTATGTACAACAACATAGACATAAAAACATATGATTCAAAGCAATGATGTTTCTAATAGATGCTCACTTATGTTTTTAATAAAATAGAGAGAAGAGAGCCGAAAATATACATACCTAGTGAAGTAGAAGGTAACAGCTGGACTAAGCTCGCTCTTACAAGAAGCAAACAATACTACAAATATCAAGAGAAAACGTGAGCATTAACTCACGAAAAAAAATTCAGGTTAATACTTATTCAACTTAAAAAAAAAAGGTTTCTGTCAAAACCCTAATTTACCCGTGAGCAACAGTTGATTATGAAGTTGATATTCTTACTCAAATACAAGAAGATTAACCAAGTCTGCAGCAGAAAACTAGGATTACGGGATACTTTTGATTCAAACAAGCATATGAGAAGTTCTTTTGAGAAATATATACATAAACTCAATCTAGATATGTATACTCATGAAAAGAGATAAAGTAGAGCTCACCTTGCTTATCAATGGTCGGTTGATGCTATAATGATTAAGAAGAGGATGACAATACAGGTGAAGAGAAGAGATCGTTCTTGATCGGTCTAAAAGAAGGGAGGATCAAAACTTCTCTTTTATATCAAATAGTTATTTTGAAGTTGAGAGTGGGACGAACTCCCTCTTGTCCGCTAGAAAAACACGACTTCAGTCTGTCCACATACTACCAAGCCTGCTTATCCCCTTCCAACTTGCACGATCAACTTCATCCTTGTTCACCTTCTTGCCTTGTCTTCCCCTTAAAGCTTGTACGTCTTCACATCCAAGGCACACACGTCCAACAGCTCTTAGAGGACTTATTCACATCAACTCTAAGTCTTGCTCATCTTCCTATTATTAAGCAATGCTTGTCCGACCAATCCTAAGCTTTTCTTTGCCATGGATCATTACTTATTCTTCCATGATGGCCTTCTATCTTGACGAATATTACTCTTTTGGTAATATTTAACATTGAACTATAAAGTTATATTTTGTTTTAATTTCGTTTTACAGGCCACCATCTAGTGCTTACCACGCAACATTACTCGTTTCGCGTTAAGCAGAGGACTTAATGTAGATGGTGGGTTTTTGATAAGGATAAAATAGTAAAATTATCTCTCAAGACTTGAGTCTGAGATATAATAAACTTTAAAATTCTGCAAAGAATTTTTAGACAGGTGTTTATCCTTGTCCTCTCTCAGGTGATTATCCTGTCCTTTCTCAGGTGCTTACCGTTGTCCTCTCTCAGGTGCTAATCCCTGTCCTTTCTCTATATGTATGGCCAGCTACATATATGATCAAAATTAATGAATTGAATCAACATTCATCACTATACAAAATCATCAGAATAACACTGGTGCTTACTATGCCATTCCCAGATATTTTATGATTTTTACATAAAATCTCGCGCTCCTAGATGTATTTCCCACTAGTCTAAAGCAATTCGAGTATTATTTAGTGTTATATTCTGTAACTGGATTCCCAAAAATTACCTTATGTCATTATCCATGCTCAACTGAACAATAATGCACAACACCGTGTCCACGTTTTTACAACGTTTTGGTTTTCGTGTTTACAGCGGATATACACATTGCAGATACTCATGTGTTGCATATAAGTAAATATACGTTGCACTAAATCTTTATTAGTGGGCAGATAAATAGAAACTAGGACACGCTTGCCATTATCAAGAGTTGAGGGCTGAAATGTCTATTACAATCTTATTATCCTCCATTTCTCTTTTATTTCCATTTTCTTATTTTCTTCCCTCTCCCATAATACAGAACGTCAGACCGAGTTCTCCTCCCCCCATTTTTTTCTTGTCTTTTAATCCTAAGTCGAGATCTGCTAAATCAAACCCAAGTTTTAGAAATCAAAACCCATTTCTCATAAACCCTAATCTTATGAATCAAAACTACTCTGAATATCAAACTCAATCTTTTAATAAGTCAAACCCTAGAAATCGTTTTCTTTTGTATAGTTAAATTATTCTGTAAGGTGTGATTGGATCTATCCTGAAGTTTTTTCTCTAGTGATGAACTAATGGATCCGCCAGGGTATAGATTTTATAGTCATAGATCTATTACCCTTGTCAGGTTTAGTTTTTTTTTCTTATTATTATCCTTTAAATCCCTAGATTTATAATTATTTTTCCTAATTGTTTCTTTGTTTCTTAATCAAGAGATGGAGATAGTTTATGGTGTTGATGATGATAACTTTGAGGTGAATACTTCAACTGGTGAAAGGTTTTTTATGGGCAAAGACGCTAAATCTGGTTTGTGCATGAAATGGAAGCTCAAAGGCATACCTCATATCCACGATTTTGTAGTTCTAGGCCATTGCAGGTTGCAGATGAAGGAGTAAGTATAAATCTAACTATAACTTCTCTGCATGAGTTTTATGTCTATTGACTTTTGTGTCACTCATGTGTAAGAGTAAAAATATAACAACAAAAGTTTATATTTATCTTTATTAATCAATGTAGTCCTTATTAACTAAGTAATTTGTTTTATCTCCTCATGATTGCAGTCAAGTGTTGTGTGTGATGTATAATTATACAAGTGAAGTTTTTGAAGAAGAGTAAGAAGTAAGAAAATATCAACCCATGTTTTTTTCTGTCTATTTGTGCTAAGTGTTTGAATGAAAGTTTTTGTGGTTGTGACGAGTAACATTTTTGTAGTGTAGATAAAGTTGATTTGTATGTCGGATTATGTTTTAATTGTTTGCTACTATTTCAGATTACTGGAAGTAAATGGCATCAACATAGACAACAACTTCGTATGTTGGTTCAGTGGATGCTACATGCAGTCGTGCCACCAGAGAAATCATAATAGCATTTTATGCCCGAGAATAGCATTTTATGTTTTGTTGCAGGGTATCACTTTGTCGTTTTTTATTTTTATTATTCTTTTACTTGCTTATATTGTGGACAAAATAGACTTAAATTGATTCTCTTGTTTGTTTTTTTTTTTGTGTTCTTCAACAGGTTTACATATTTGGTGTTGCAGTGTTAGTGGATATTAGATTATTAAACACATGAGAAAATTGAAGTTTAATCAGGGTATCACTTTGTCGTTTTTTTTTTTACTTTACATTGTGGACTAAAAAGACTTAATTGATTCTCTTGCTTTATTTTTTGTGTTCTTCAATAGGTTTACATATTTGGTGTCACGGTGTTAGTGGATGTTAGATTATTAAATATATGAGAAAATTGAAGTTTAATTTTAGCTCCCCTCAATATTATTTTCTGGTTCTGCCATTGAATTTAGAGTATGCTGTGATACGGTGAAAAACAATAGTGTAAGCAATCACAGTAGAAGTTATTATTCTATTAGACAATGCCACTTAAGTTCAGTTTTTAAGCAATCACCGTAGGTCTGACTTCTGTAATTTATTTTGCAGAGATTGGTTTGTTTATGTGGTGTCAGGGTTGGGTGTTCTTCCTTAGCGTGGTAGGTATAACACCTTTGGCCGACCGTTTAGGCTATCTCTGGGTAAGTTGTCTCTGGCTTGTGGGACTTGTAGATATGCTATTTTGATTGTTCTGTAACTGATGCTAACTCATGTCATGATTTTCTTATTGTACATTGTAAACAATTAAAATGTTATTCGTAGGACCTATTGTTATCATGTGAATGATAGAATATTTATGAAACAACTAACATCATTCTCATAAACTCGTAAGAAACATATTGTTTTAGAATGTTAGCTTTTTTTTACAACAACACATTGGCTTGCTGCAATCCAAATATCCAGTTGACGAAAATTCGGGGTGAAGCCTGTCACTATTCTTGATATGAGTGAACTAATGTGCAGCTTGATCCTTACAGTAATAATAAAAGTTGTGTTATCTGTTGTAAATTTCTCCTAAGATTATTTTTACAAATGGTTAATGCATTTCAGTTTTTTGTTAGTTTGCAGTTGGAGATCCACTATAAAAGCACAAAAATACTATATTGACAACATATTACTCAGGAAACTGAAAAGGCTATAACTAGATAAGAGGGGTTTGCCCTTGCACCAGAAATTGGATGCTTATTTCTCGAGTGTAGTTAAAAAACTCAATGAAATGTTCAACAGTGCTTCGAGGAACTTGCGCTGAAGGTATATATTTTGATTAAAAGTCATGATTTCTTATGAGTTGTATTTTGGAAGCTAATTACATGCCATAACGATTTCATTGATATAATTATTAGGTATAATATTTGTATACTGACTATATTCCTATGAAAAAAATAATCTTATTATGTTACTTCGTCTAGGTAATATTTTAATATCCATTTTATTATATGTTACCCCAGTCCCTAGAATTTATAACTGTTAAGGTACAAATTCGCTCCCAACATCCAGAACATGTAGTTACCAACTAAGTATATAAGGGAGAAAATTGTGCGACATAAAGTCAGGTCTATAAATTACGATAAATGTTCATAAAAGCAGAATGATATTGGTTAATGTCATCGTCTGACCAAGTCTTATTTGTATTTTCATCAGCCAGTACACTAAAATCAGAAGGTAGTGATTAGGTAACTTATGTTTCCTATTTGTGTGGATATGATGTAACTGGAAACTCAGCCTTGCATTGGAGACTATTGTTCATCAAATTTAATAGCAACTAAACCTCCCAGGTTCAGTATTATTTGTTACATGTTTCTCCGTTGACAGATTTCTTAAGCTTTACCGAAAGTACAACCTTCTTGGGAGTTTATTATCCTCTTCTTGACTATGCTATAAGTTTGAAGTTGACACTTATGTTCTAGTTTGTTCAACAGAGGGAGGTGGTTTACTTAAAGAGCGGGTGGAGTTAGCTTCCCAAGTATGGCAGGAAAATATCAAGGTGAGATTCGTGAGACATGCTAATAGGTTTGATATCTAAAGTTCCCTTATCAGGTGAACTTTATCTAATATCTAAAGTTGCTTCAAATTTGTTTCAATATTTTTTTGTCCTTTTGTACAAGGCCATGGTGTACATTTGATGTTTATGACACAGAATGCCTTTAAAATCTTACCTGCCTATGTGTGATGGCACCAATGGCTTAAAGGATTCTGATACTGGTTCTTAGCAATCACTTGAAGAATCAAAGCACCATAAAGGATTTTTTGGCAGAACTATATACACATTTTATGACTATGCTACTACGAACAGATCTCCAAACCTACTCGTACATCCTTTTTCTAATTTGACAGTTATTAGTTGTATGCAAAATTACTAACCGAAAATGGATTGTATATATAAGAATTGTATAGGAGGTATAATAAAATTAAGTATCGGATCCAACTTTTTATTAGGAGCACATATAATTGTTGCTTGAATTTATTTATCCGTTGCTTTAATTAAACAAAGCAACGCTTATTTAAGCAATATCTATATTTGTTCCTTTAAATACATTAACATTTATAAAAGCTGCATAATACGTAGCAAATAGCCTTTATTGCAACGGATATAAATGTTCCTAAAAATCAGGGAGACGGTCCGTTGCAAAATGGTCGAAATGGTGTTGTGCTGACTCACTAAAATACCTATATGACCTCATATAGAAGATTACATATGAATCTATTTGATTAAAGTACCACAGTTGTGCTTAGATTCAAAGTCAAAATTATGCCAAACACAATTTTATAGATTCTACTAGCTAAACCTAGCCTCAGTCACATTAATCCTTGCTTAAAAAGATAACTTATGTGAATGGGTAAAAGAATTCAATTTAGGGTTTTCACAACACTTAAAAAAAGTTCTCGCAACACTTATAACTGTCTCGAACGACCAAACCCTAATTGGAAAAAGAGACGATGGACTTTAAGCGTTACAAAAGGTTATAGTACAATACTTGTGTACTATAGTATAACCAGGCACATGTACGTCTTACTCTCAAAGACTAAGCAAGTGCGCTATTGTCTCAAAGACAAGACTAATGCGTCTTAGTCTTGCTGCAGACCATGTGCGTCTTCGTCTCTAAGACCAAACTAAGACGTTTTACTGTTTTTCCCTAAACTAATGTGTTTTAGTTCGAAACAAAACTCATGCGTCGTAGCTCTTGTTCAACCTAGGCGTTTTTACCCTTTTGCCCTGAACTAATACGTCTTAGTTCAAATAGGAAAAAACTCATGCATTTTAGTTGCAAAGGGCTAAACTCGTGCGTCTTAGTTACAAAGGAAAAACTAGTGCGTCTTAGTCCAAGAAAAAACTTTTGCGTCTTTGTTCAAAGACCAAACCCGTGCATCTTCATATCAAAGAACCAAACTAAGGCTCCTTGCCTCTTTGTCCAAAACTAGGTGTTTTTTATCCTGTTTCCTTGAACTAATGCGTCTTAGTTAAATAGGTAAACTCGTGCTTCTTAGTTACAAAGGGCAAAACTCGTGCGTCTTAGTACAATAGCTAAATACTAAAGCGTCTTACCCTATGCTCCTAATACTAATACGAGTTAATACAACTCCTTTTCAACTAAGGAGGCTTAGTACAATTCCTTTCAACTAAGGAAGCTTAGTACAAATCCTTTCAACTAAGGAGGCTTAGTATTACTCCTTTCAACTAAGGAGGCTTAGTACTAGCCCAACACGTAACATTTTGTCCGAAATCGTTTTAAGTATTATTTTGAGAAAATTATAGATTTTTAATCTAATTACTTTTCTCAAAAGATTAACAATTATCTTCATTATAGAATCTTATTCTCTATAAAGAATGTTTAAAATAATTATTTAAGCATTAAAGGACACATGAAGAAATTATTATCATTAATCAAGAAATAGGACCAAGAGAAAAACTATAGAAAATTATGACATGCTAGCAAACACAATAGGACTTCCTCTCAAATCATAGGTGAGGGTTCTAGCTACTCATCGCAAAAACATTATTCTTATCATAATTTTATTGTATATATTTATTATTTGATTATATATCATTTAATAATATATATATATTTTATTTCTATATTATATTATATAAATTTATTTTTTTATTATTATTATATATCATATTATAATATTATTATTCTTATATTTTTAATATCATATTCAATAACATAATATATAATAATCATATATTTATTATAGTAATATTATTATATACTCCCTCTGTCTTAAATTATAAGTCCTCTATTATATTTTCGTCTGTCTTAAAATAGTTGTCAGCTTCTGTTTATAATCATATTTTTCATTAAACTATCAAATATATCCTTAAATTTTTTTATAATTATAAAATCTAAAAATTAATTAGCATCTCCAGAAATAGGAAATAAATCTATTTAATATCTTTCCTGTTTATCTTTATTTCCTTTTTAAAAAAATTATTTTTGGATGTAAAGGTTAGATTCCTTATTAGTTATCAAAGCTACCATATTTATCTCTTCAGTCTTAACTGTAATATACCAAAGATAGAGAATTACCAAATATTAACAAATATAGAGTAATATTAGTACTAAACACTTTAATTATAGTAGTAATTCAACATTTAATATGGATAGTGTTATAAATTTCTACGGTCTTTTTAAAATCTTGACTTTGTCAAAGTGGACTTATAATTTAAGACTATAATTTAAGACGGAGGTAGTATATTTTTTTACTAATATTATTAATAATATAAATTATTATATTAAATTTTGGAATAATGATATATTATATTAAATATAAAAATATAATATTAATTATATAAATATAATAATAATAATAATAATAATAATGAAATTATATAGTTTATATAATAAAAGAAATATTATATAATATTTATGTGAATATTATAATAAGTATATAATAATATATTATAATAATATTTATAAAATTATATAATGATAATTATTATAATAATATACTATATTTTATTAATATTTTATATATATACATTTTATCATATAATAATATATATTTAATCATTGTATTCTTATTAATAATTTATAATATCAATCTATCGAAAACAACAAGTCTGAATTGGACAAGAAGGGCTAAGTCGAATTCTGAGACAAGTCTAATACAGAACAAAATTGAACAACTCGATCATTCAATCTTCTCACACACAGAGAAATTGTTCATAGCTATTCACACCAGTTATATCCTACAGAGTCTGATACTTTGACCTTAATTCTTCTCTCGCTTCCCTCCCTAAAACCAACCCCACTCCTTCTCCTTTGTGACTGAAGCAAGACTTGAATGACCATTGCTTGGTTTAGGCCAGGATTGTACAGATTGATCTCTCGAACCTAAATAAAGTACTTCAACAGTTCAAATGTTTAGACGAATTATCGCATGCTCACCCCACTTTTTATTAAATTAACCTCTTAATTAATTTTCCCCACAACTAGAGAGATAGTAGAATACTAAAGAGGACATTGAGATAGAACAAAGGATATCGACTAGATTCTGAAAGACATTTATGTATCATTGTCATGCTGATGCATGTGGTAATTACATGTTCAAGATGATCAAAATGATGATGAAGAACGGCACTATAGGATTGTTGGTTTAACGATCTTAAAGTAGGAGTGGTTTCCCTCAAATGAGGTGGGAATCGATAACAAAATTTCTTGTGTTCATTATTGTTTTACAAAGCTATATTTTGTGAAATTCATACATATCTTTGCTATTATATATAATATTGCAAGCATGTTATATATGTATTAAATACAAACTAGTTTTCTTTTACACTTTGGGATGGGATTGGATCTTCAAAATAACTAATATATGTGTTTTGGGAATAATTACTTATTTTCAAAAGATACTTCTTTTCATTGGCTGGAAAGTGATTACAACTTTACTTATTGCTTGAATGAAAGGAATGAGGCTTTGTGTTGTTTGGGTATGAGATATGAGTCCCAAAGGTATATTAGTTATTAAAGCTACCGGGTAGATCATATCTCATACATGATTGTTTACTGTTATTTTAAATTATGTTGTGAAAGCTATTATATTATATTTGGTGTTTAAAGAGGATGATGTTGAGAATCTTATATATGATGGATGAATTACGCATGGTTTGAATGGGCTCTCCATGATAGATTTCTTTTGTTGGATATAATGTTACCACCACTAGTTTCTTTGAATACTTATTATGTAGAGTGTGTGTATGATTGAGGTACCGGTAAGGGTATAAATCTAAATCTGACTACGGGAAAGGCGCTTTAATGATCATTGAAGAATCCGTAAGAGTCAACCTTACTACTCCAAAGGATTATATCACTCAACTATTATTGTTATGATTGTGTGTCGGATGAATGGTTGGCAACATTTATATTTCTGTATAAATTATTATCTGATATGATTTTTCTGTTTTCCGTGGTTTATCGGTTTTCAATAAAACCTGCATTGTTTTCAAATCATGCTAGTCACTACTAGAAAGTTAGTTATTTTTTCTACTGGCAACCCTTTAGGGATGATGTGCTCAATTTATTCCCACTTTCAGTTTCAGAGTCATATCAAGTAGAATACGTGATAGTGATCATTCAATATATAAAGCTTCGAGGAGTTGAGTCCATTTGTTGGTTAGCTTCCTCTATATTACTTTATATATATATTTGAATTGTAAAAACCAACTCACTATTATATATATATATATGTATCATTTGAAAAGTATTCTTATATACATTCTTAGAGAGGGTTTAGATTTGGGTTAATCTTTATTTAGAATCTATAATTAATACTTAAGTAGATGTTTTAGATCCTTAATGCCTCAGAATATGGTATTCTTTCTTAGTTTTCTAAGCAGGTGAATTTTGGGGCGCTACAATATGTTATTAAAAAGCTCATACATTCTCAACCCTACAACACATATGTATATGTATCATCACACTTTAACATATTGGCATCACTTGAATTATCACATAAACCATTGAATTTTAACACATTGTCATCACATATATAAACATCACATTTGAACACACCTTAATCAAAAATTAATCATCAAATAACAAGTTAAACATTGATTTCTAACTACATACAAGTTCATATAACATAATTACTATCCATGGAATTTAAATAATCAATCAAACATCAACAATTTCATGATTATCAAAAAAAAAATTGCATTTAAAACCCTAATGGTAGAGTAACTTACCTTTGATGATTTTGTGGATGAAATTCAAGATTGAAACATGCAATAGAGTCAGTAATGAGTATGGAGCAAACCCTTTAAATTTCACGCAACAACTCGACTTATAACACCTTGAAGATTAAAAAGGGGTAAAAAATGGTTTGAGAGGGGAGGAGAAAGAAAAATATTTGATATTGTTGAATGAGGAAAAACTCGGGCAGGTTTCTGTCTAAAAATGTCATAGAGACGGAGACGTGGTATCTTTGAAGCACTATGCTGAAGGATACCAGGTATCCATCTCAGCAAGCCAAGCGAAAACTTTCCCCATAGTAGTAGTTTTTTGACCTCCTTTTGCTTGGCTATAATTAAGCTATAGCCAATCAAAAGGCCTCACCATAGTGCTTGGCCTTATAGCTAAGGCCAACCACTATGGTTCATTTCTTAGTTATAATGTGGCTCAAAGCTTTATCTTGGCTACCAAAACACACATATATGATCCCAGCTATAGCTAAGAAATGGAAGACGGATACCCAGTATCCGTCAAAAAAGTTACTTTATGGAACTGAGTATCCGTCTTTGAAGTGGGACGGATACTTAGTTTCCGTCTCGGTAATATTATTTGTTTGACCCTTTTTTTTTTCCTTACACCTTTCTCACACCCGATCTTAGCCATCCATTACCATTAACGGCTCTATGTTTTCCACCCTTGGATCTCACGGATATATTTTTCAATTTTTGAGAAAATTTCTATATACATCAACCTCTTTTTCTTCTCAAATCACACCAAATCAATTTTTTTTAACTTGATTTCCTACTCAAATCTCTTCAAATAATCTTCTCAAAAGTTTTTTTCTCTTTCATTTATTTCTCCATCTCTTTTGCAGAAAAAAATAGCCTCGGAAAAAAATCCGAGAAAGAAATACTCTTCTGTAGAAGACATGCATCTTGTTATTGCGTTTTGTAATCTAAAGAAAGAAGGAACTTACTTTTCAGATATGGGTTTGTTTTGGGAGAAAGTTATGTAAAAATTTGTACAAGCTTCTGCTGGAAATCCTCACAAGAGTACTCTAACTGGAATTCAAAGTAGATTTAACATTATCAAGGTTGAAGTGGATAAATTTTCTGAGTGTCTTGTTAATGTTAATACAACTCATCCGGGCTTGGATGAAACTAACCGGCTAAGTTATCTAAACTAGTTTCACAACAATTATTTGTATTAGTTTTTGTCTGTATTTTTTTTCTTTTACTGAATTATGCATCATTTGCATTAATGTAGGTTCTAATGGCGAGAACTCAATATTACAATGAAACCACAAAAATTTCAGTCATGATTTAGAATTAATATCAGTTGTTGAAAGACATTCAAAATATAACAGAGAATCAAAATGAAGACGCGAATATGGAAGAAGATACCGGTATTTATAATTTGGCTTCCCAATACCCTAATACCCAAAATATTTATTAAAGTCAATACCATAATCCCCAAAATCCATCATCAAGCTAAGTTCCTTAAACACAATTTAGAAATCAATTTTCAATCTCGTCTAACATTCCTTATGACATCCCTATTCCAGAAGGAACTCCAACTACTACCGAACAATTTACCGATAAACGTAAGTCAAAAGCTCAACTTAAAAAGATTATATCCAAGAAATGGGTCCCTAATGCATGTCGTGAGTGCAATCAAATTAGTGATCTTATTTCCACTCGATTAAAGAATAATACAATGGAAGTCAAGTTCATTCCCATGAGGAGCGAGGTGTTTAAGTTGTTCAATGTCACAAATGGGGGTTTGTTTTAGGTTGAAAATAACTAACAAAGCAATTAAAAGTTATTAAGATGCAAGCAATTGATAGAAATATGATCGAGGAATCCTTCTTCGTCACTAAACAATCATTGAATTAGTATACTTATCTATTATTCATTCATCACAGATTATCACCAACCGTAGAATAGCAGGTACGCTTAGCTATCCCCAAAACTTTTTTTATTCACCGGATAATAGGTACGTTTAGTCACCAGATTCTATTCGGCTGAGCCACTTTGAGGTTCGCTAACAAGATGTAACTTAATAGAATGCTTTAAAATTTGTGAATTTAGGTTTGATCCTAGTAGTTAAACTCAGTATGCTCGATCCACTTTCTAGTGTTGTTTCTACACGCGATTACTCCACAGAATCCCTCTGTAAGGTCTCACGTTCTCTACTTAGGTAAGATGTTATGATACCCAACTCTTACTATTTTTAGATTAGTTAACAAATCAATTTAGTTGGCCACCTAAACAATCTATCAATCAAGCATGAACACTGATCATATTAGTAAAACAAACGATAATCATGTGAAGAACTTCACAATAGATTCATATATAATAACTCAAATCATGTCTAGAACTTATATTTCATACTCAATCAATTAGGTTTTTATCTACTCATGGATGTAGAAGCATCCATGTTATACATATAAGAAAGTAGATAAGAAATCGTTACGATATTGGAACCGCTCTGAAACCCTAGCTTTCTCCTCTTGTGTTGTTCTCTCCTTCAAGACTTGCAAAATAATGTAAAAATGTGTCAAAAGGTGTCTTTTTATGTCTTGGGAGTCTTCTTATATATTGATCTTGATATATAGCGATTAGAATCCTTCCGGGACCATGTTCTCCCCAAAATAGAGTCAAAAACGTATTAAAAACGTCCCAGAACAGTGTCAGGTTCGACTACTAATATGTATGGAATATTGGCTAAACCTGACAACCTATTTTTGTTCCATATGAGTGTCATTTTCGGCTATTGATGGAATTTGACTTAGTGGCCGAACTTCTCTCTGTAGACTCATCGAAAAACTTGATTTTCAGCTTCAGGTTCGGCTACTATTGGTTATATGGATTTCCGACCGAACCTCTCTCTGTAGACTCAAATATTTTAAACTTGTTTTTCCCATAACTTCTTCGTCCGATGTCGGAATGACCTCATTCTTTTTGCATTGGATACGTCTTTAGGTTCTCTTCAAGATACAGGTAAAGAATTCTGGGTTTGAACAACTTAAAAGTGGTCTTCATTTGTTGACTCCATTTTCCTAGCACTTTTGTAGCAATTTCCTTGATTTCGGATGATTTACCTAATATAAGACATAAGATAGAAAGCAAACGTTATAACAAGTAATATGAAAGAATTATAGCAAATATTAGTATGGATTTGACACTAAAACCATGTGAATTATGCACTTATTAGTCTCTCATTCAAGCACGTTTCCTACACCATCATCACAAGAATCACTCATAAGAGACGCGGGTTCTAAACTTATTGAATATGTTAAGGAAACACGAATAGCAAACGGACCTCATCAACAACAATAACAAATTTTTAAGAATTTGATATCAACGCAACAAAAAAAAATTCGTCTCAATGCAGAAATGAAGGAAAAGAGTATAATGGAAAATGATCTCTCAACGTTGGCCCCAAATGCAAGATTATACTATCGAATGAAACAGGAAGAAAGTTTGTGAAAGATACATGCACATGAAGTTCCTCCACCACCACCACCACAAAATCAGCAATACTACCCATTTCCTCTTGAACATTGACAAACTAACCTCCTCGTTATGAAATTATTATTTGTACCAATTAAAAGTTGTTCGTTTTAAGATATTGAGGTTAGAATTTGATTATTAAATAGGTTAAAGTTTAATGTTTTAATTAAAGTGATTTCGTAATTTAATTTATGTTTTAGTTTTTCTGAAGATTAAGGAAACCGCAGGTCTAGATTTTGTAGGTACACCTTCTATAAACCCTCACAAGACTATACTCGTCTACTAGGGTCACCTAGGGGTTTAAAGTCTTGTTGCACATGCTAAGTGTAACCGTGATTCCTACGAAAGTGAGTTACACTTAGGATTAAGATTTTATTAATTTTCTTATACCTTAACAGTATTAGAAACATTGTACCACATGTTAACCAACTTTTAAAGAGTACATAAAGAAAGGACGTTACATTCAAATATTAATTCATTGGGATTGTAGTGTTCAAGATAGTTCTTCAAGAGTTTATAACATTCATCATACGCAAATGATTTGCCCCTCTATTCAACATATTCTAAGTTAGATGTGGTTTTCTGCAAATATCAAGTATAAATAAGTTAGCTATGCTTACTGCAAACGAACGACTAAGTGTTTGGCAGTAATGTTCAGATACTCACTCGTTCTTCATACGCCATCCCAGGATTTCGTATGTTGAATTCTACCTGAATCGCGATAAATATTTTCACCTCCATGTTGATAATATTGAATTGATTTTGAAACCTTTTTTTTTCTAACATTTTCATTACCCGTTAGTTCAAGAATGGTATTGAATACATTGACCCAAAAATGGTTGGGTGGTTGATCTGTATAAGCTGGATCATCTCTAACGCATATCCAGGCTTGAACAAGACCAACATCTTCTTCAATGATAAATCGCTGCATATTTTTTTTCGTTCAAATAAAATAAAATGTTTGGACAATTTCATTTGGAGAATGAGATCCATTATAAAAAGAAATAACCGAAGTATTTTGAATTCAAAAACTATCTGTTAAACAGTAAAATTAGTCGTTATTCAAAAAACTAGTCGTTACTCTAAACCTATTGTAACCATTGGCTCGTTTGAAGTCTTTAAATTACATAATCCAAAAAGCTAAAATAAGAAAATAATAAACATTTTAATCTAACGTCTAGGATCCCAACCTTGATATTATCCCAAAAAAGGATCATCATCCACAACATAAGAAGATGATGGGTGGCTTGGGTGTCCTTCTTGTTGTACATAACCATGTTCTTGATATGTTGTCATGCTTTGAGGGGGATATTGAGACTCCTCTTGAGGATGGTATAGATGTTCATATTAATTGTTTGGTACATAAGAACGAGACGATCCTCCTGAATCACGATCAACACTACTATGCCTTTGATTCGTCGACGACCCACCCTAATAAGGTCCTTCATACGGTCTGACGTTAGGTATATGGGATGTGAAGCCTTCTATGGGATGAAGTTGATTTTAAAAGTTTTTTGTATAGTCGAGCGATAGTGCATTCATAGCGGCAATTTGATGGTCATTTTCCTCACTATATCGGCACCACATTTCCTGCAAACACAAAAAAAGATTAATTTCACCTTTTGCCAAAAAAAATCGTTATAAAGATATCATGAAAGTATTAATAAGACAAGTGATACTCACAGGAGTACCGCACTTGACATTATATTTGGGTCTCTCAACTAAACTCATGTACTCATGTCCAATGAGTTTCATGGTCACACTGGAGGTATCGTCGGCCGCTCTGAGGTAGGGATGTTCTAGATTTGGGAATAAACGATGTTCCATCAGCATAAACTATTGTGTATATATAGATTGCCTTCGCCCTGGTGGCTGACAAAGATAAGCATTAGGATCTTGTGGATAATACATATATATATATATATATATATATATATATATATATATATATATATATGTTTCCTTGATGTTCAACAATCGATAAGTATCTTTCAACCAAGTTTTGACTCCAAAAATCTGACTAATGCGCAAGATGGACCTCTATGAAGTTTAAGGAATCATGTTGATTGTTGGTGTATAAGTAGTCGTTATGAATGTCTATTATATTGTCAGGTGGATTCACTGGTATTACTGTAATTCCACGTATTTGTATGAGACACCGTTCTCCCAAGTACAGGGCGGATTTTCCATATGAATCATAAAACACTTTACCACCTTCGGAAATTTATCTTATATGTATCACCTCTTCCTTAAGTCGTAATTGACTTCCCAACCATGGCTCCCATGTTGTTGATAAGATAGGGTAGTTGTCTATTTGGTTACGAACCATTGGAATTGAATGCTTACCTGTCTCAAATTGTTGAACTCTTCCTCTCATTCTTTGTTTGTTATCATAAAGCCGACTAGACGGCCATGGATCATAATCTTACGTTGCCAACTCAATTACGATGGGATATAGACATCGGAAATACGCCCAAAACCTAGGCTGCAAAACCCAAAAATATTTTAAAAAGATTATTGACGACTAACGTTCTACAACACAACAACAAAAAAAATTTAAGAGTGGGTATGAATATGTTTACCATTATTAGATACCAAAAGAACTCGAGGCTACCCTTCTTGTGCATTACTCCGTTACTAAAACTCCATAAGATACGACTATAAATTGCTGAACCCCAATCGTAACTGTTGACTACATTCAAATCCCTAAATACCCTTAACCGTCTTTTATGGACCTTACAATATTGTTCGAGAAGAGTACATTACCCATAATCCACATCATGAACCATCTTGTCGTTTTTTCTTGACACTTAATGTTATTTTTTGGGATTTTCTAAATCGAATAAACGATCTTATCACACTATTCTGAATCCCGCATCGTACGATAAGTTTCTTTCTCAAACCAACCATGTTTTCGGGAGTTACTGCATTGAGCCGTATTCGTTGTCATTATTGTGTTTCTTCGTCATCTTCTTCTTCTTCTTCTTCTTCTTCACCATCTCCCTTTCATTGGTT
>JAJJMC010011374.1:2395529-2517925 GCA_023531435.1 Papaver californicum | reverse complement strand
TCTATTTTACCTGGCGTTTTCAAGGGCGATCAAAAACTATTTAGGGGCGACTAATAAAATAAAATAAGGTCATTTTGAAATAATCTCAATACATCTTTTATCCATATATTTTCTATAATGGCTAATCTACCTCGCTTAATTAGTGTTAATTTTAATTAATTAGTTAATTAATTTGATTATAGTTAGTGTTAGAAAATTATTTGAGTTAGTTTTGGAATAGAAATCGAGGGTGTTTTAGATTGATTTTTCAAGTTATAGTTTTGTACAATCTGTAGGCTCGTGATTTTTATTCCTACCGATTGTACAATCGGTAGTTTAATGGAGTACTTAAACTACCGATTATAGGTGTCGCCCCAAATTGAATTTCTCAAAACCTTCCAAAATTTCTAACTCTCCATCTTTCACAATCGGTAGGAATTGAAAATTTATATCTACCGATTGTAACCTAAATTGAATTAAACTTTAAAAATTTTAACTTTGTAATCGATAGTTTAAAGATCAATTTTATCTACCGATTATAATGGTTTTCTTGTACAGGACTTTTCTTGCCATAATCGGTAGTTAGTGAACATAAATAACTACTGATTGTGGATAATCGGTAGCACGTGAATTTAATAACTACCGATTGTATGTAATCGGTAGTTTAGAAACACTATTATCTACCGATTATGCCGATTTTACTTAACATCTAACATCGTAATATTATTTCAACATCCAAAGAAAAACTTGTTCAAATAAACTTACTACATATTGTTCATTAAACTTGTTCAAAAACTAAAAACATCCGGAAAAAACGATACAAAACACATCATAGAAATTCTCATGAAATTCTTCCACTCCTTGTTACTCTTAACTTGGTCCTAGTTTCAGCCCGCTTCTTCTTCTTCTTCTCGCTCCCCTTAGGATCAACAACAACTTCATCATCCTGAAATGGACCTATGTACTCTCCAGCTTCATTGTAGTATAGGTTTATGCCTAAGAAGTCTTTCTCCCTGAAAAAGAGTCGAGGATCAAAATCCGGATCAGCCGCTATCCTTCGATTCATTTCTGCCTCAGATCCTTCATCCGAAGATGAAATATCAACCCAATTAAAGGGATTTTCAGGACCGTTCCACCAACAATTAGGATCTTTCATTATTTTTGAGAAATCCGGATCGTCCAACATCATTTGATATATTTCTACATCGGAAACTCCTTTCGGCAAATTATAAAGAGGACAAGAAAGCAATTCATCCTTTCGAGCAGGAGAAAGACCTTCATCAGAATCATCTTCATCCATAACCCTAATGAACATACCCAAACATTGATTATTAACTAAACACACAATCGGTAGGGCGTGTTTTCAGTAAATGTCCGATTATATAATCGGTAGATAAATTTATGCATTACCTACCGATTGTGCATGATGTTCTTCAAAAATGATGAACTAGAGACACAATCGGTAGATAAAGTTCGTCAAATTTCTACCAATTATGCGTTAGACAAAAGTCTATAAACAAGAATTATCATGATTTCTTCAAAGTAATAACTAAAAACATAAAAGTTGGATGTAACTTACTTTTTCTTTCCCTTCTTTGATTGGGTAGGAACATTTTTTTGTCGGAGGGGAAGTTCATCGGAATCGGTTGACGAATTGATTTCAATGGTTTTGAACTCCTCTGTCACCATATTTTCCTTTTCCTTCTTTGATTGTTTAGGTAAATATTTTGGAGCCATTTTCAATGGAGAATGAGAGTAAAGGGAGTAGAAGAATAGGTAGAGGAAAAGAAATGGAAAAGGAGACTGTTTTAGTTGAGAACAGGTAGAGGTAGAGGTAGAGAAGGAAATGAGAAGAAAAAAAGGCGTGAATAGGTAGAGAAGAAGAAGAATTAGGTTTTGGTTTCTGTTTATAAACCTGCCATTTTACACTGTTATTATATGAATTATTATTTTACACTGTCTTGAAAATTCCTTTCTGCTTTAACAGTGTGGACGAACTTAAACGGGTTGAATCTTTCCATCACCTTAATGATATTGAAATGAGCTTTGTAACGGTAATTTGATCGTTTCCATCGTCGCCATTCCTCGAGAGATCTCGCTATAACTTTATCATTAGTTTCACCCCTCAAACGATATCGATTGACAAGATAAGTTAAATTCACAAATGGATCAACTTCTCTGCCTATAGAATGAAATCGACATAAAATATCAGCTTTATTATGGTTATTGGGGTTCCCGGTGTCAACACAAAAATGTTCGTGAACACTATCCAAATAACTCATACTCATTACACCATTTTGCCTACGTTCTTCTCCTCGCTTCGGATAGAATTGCACATAGCGCCTACATAACGATAAATCTTCCTCTACCGTGAACGGTTGAGCCATTAATCTATACGGTTATTTCTTTGATGTTGGAGAGTTAAAATGTATTGGAGGTGCATAAATGAGAATATGTCACCCTCCTTATATAGATTAAAATCTTAACGGCTCTTTTTTCAAAAAAAAAAAAAAGCTGTTGAGGCCTGGTGTGGCAAGAGTGTACAAAAAATATGTACACTAAGTTCGAACTAATATTAACAATCAGAAATTTTGGGATCACCATTATCTACCTATTGTGTTAATCGGTAGTTTAAGAAATTCTTAAACTATCGATTCTAATAAGTAGCCCCAAATTGAAAATCTATTTTTTTTTTAAAATTCCAACATTTTGTACAAGCACAATCGGTAGTCTAAGAAATTCTTAAACTACCGATTCTAATAAGTAGCCCCAAATTGGAAATCGAATTTTTTTGTAAAATTTTAACATTTCGTACAATCACAATCGGTAGTTTAAGAATTTCTTAAACTACCGATTATAATAAGTAGCCCCAAATTGGAAATCAATTTTTTTTGTAAAAATTTTAACATTTTGTACAAGCACAATCCGTAGTTTAAGAAATTCTTAAACTACCGATTCTAATAAGTAGCCCCAAATTGGAAATCGAATTTTTTTAAAAAATTTCAACATTTTGTACAAGCACAATCGGTTTCTTAAACTACCGATTATAATGAGTAGCCCCAAATTGGAAATCAATTTTTTTTTTTAATTTCAACATTTTGTAGAAGCATAATCGGTAGAAATTCTTGAACTACCGATTATAATAAATAACCCCAAATTGGAAATCGATTTTTTTTTTCAAAATTTCAACATTTTGTACAAGCATAATCTGTAGTTTAAGAAATTCTTAAACTACCGATTACAATAAGTAGCCCCAAATTGGAAATCGATTTTTTTTTAAATTTCAACATCTTGTACAAGCACAATCGGTAGTTTAAGAAATTCTTAAACTACCGATTATAATAAGTAGCCCCAAATTGGAAATCGATTTTTTTTAAAAAAAATCCAACATTTTGTACAAGCACAATCGATAGTTTAAGAAATTCTTAAACTATTATCATACAAAAAGTGGCCAGGAACAGGCAGTTCCTGGGGTAAATGCAATGGGTAGATATTTATCTACCGATTGTATTACGCTAACACAATCGGTAGTTTGTTATCTACCGATTGTTGATGAATATACACAATCGGTAGTTTTTTCAAACCACTTAACTACCGGTTATAATGTAAAATTTAAAGAAAATAACTTGTTAAAAATAAATCGATTGCAAATCAATTGATAACTCAAAAAAAGAACATAAATTCCTTTCAAATGTTAGACATTTAAAACCAGTAATGTTAAACACTAGAGACATATCCGTAAAGTTAACAACCATAATCTAGATTCTAACTCTTTTAGTTTTGGTACGAGGAGCACGAGCACCAGGGGCTAACAATCTTTCAGCATCAGCGGCATTGGCTTCACCCTCAGGGACATTTGCTTCAGGAGCAGCACTCGTTGAAGCGCGAAATCTTTTACTGTGCTTTGATGTTACCCTCTTCGGCTTATTCGCAGATTTCTCTCCAAACTTGCTAGCATAGGCTTCATTATCGATGTTGTCAATGAGGTCTTTATGCTCTCTCATCGTCTCAACTGATGGAGGCACTCCCGCATTTATGCACCCAGCTATCTTCTTTGAGAAAAATGCAAACCTTTTTTTTCTGTTTTTAGGCAATAACAATCAAACGATTATTATCTAAAATATTGAGCTGTAATACTAAAATCAAAAGGAAATAACATTACGTACCAGCCTTTCATAGCCCGAGGGTTTGTCTTTGATGATGCACCTATATTCAGGAACCCTGGTGCTTTTTCCTTTATCTTCACAGATCACGTGAAGATGAGAATGCTGCCGGTACCATACTATATAGCCAGGATCTGCTTCATCATCTCGGGTGACAGGTCTCCCCTCGTTGATCATAAATTGCATCTTGTTGTCCCAATGTTCAACCGATGGGTTACCATAGTAAAAAATTATGATCGAGTCCTTACCACAAACACAATTCTCCACGTCCAACTCGAACCTGCCCCTGAAACGACTCCAAGGTTCTTCTTGGACATAACCTAGTTGACGCATCACCCTTGTGGCATTGTACATGACATATCCAGTTGGATGCCACACGGGTCCATAGTAGAACGATAACTCAGACCTTCGCGCTATATGACCACTAGCTCGGTCTTCCCTGTATGGATCAAAACCAACATCTTTGGATGCCATCGAGTCTAATTTCCTTCTTAAATAAATCAACTCCTGCTCCTTGGTCCTTGAATGGTTGCCCTAAAAGATGTATTTTGTGCCTCGGGGTGTGCCTTTCTCTCATGCCCGATTCTCTCTGTCCAACTCGAGGGACGGGAAGTGATCATAGATCCATGTCTAGTGTACATATCAAACAAAGTATGAGAAAATTGATTCTTAAAAGGGGAAAAAATAAATAAAAATCAAACCATCAATAGAGTTACCAAAATACTTGTAGTAGGCTCATGTTCCCGGAAAATCGGCTAGTCTGTTCCCTGGATGTTAGTGAGTTAAAATGTATTAGAGGTGCATAAATGAGAAGATGTCACCCTCCTTATATAGATTAGAGTCCCAACGGATTTTTTTTTTCAAAAAAAAGAGCTGTTGAGGCCTGGTGTAACAAGAGGGTACAAAAAATATGTACACTAAGTTCATACGAATATAAACAACCGGAAATATCGGGATCACCATTACCTTCCGATTTATACAATCGGTAGTCTAAGAAAATTTATTTACTACCGATTGTATATGTTGCCCCAAATTCAAATTTGAAAAATTTATCAAATTTCCAAAATTTGTATACTCCATAAACGGTAGTCTATGAAACTTTATTTACTACCGATTATAGATGTTGCCCAAATTCGAAATTGAAAAATTTATCAAATTTCAAAAAATTTCATACTCCATAATCCATAGTATAAGAAAACTTATTTACTACCGATTGTATATGTTGCCACAAATTCAAAATTGAAAAATTTATCAAATTTCCAAAATTTGCATACTCCATAATCAGTAGTCTATTAAACTTTATTTACTACCGATTATAATGTAAAATGTATTAAGAAACCAAGAAGTTCCATCAGCAGTTGTAATCGGTAGATAATTATCACCCGATTTAGGATCAACAGGTGTAATCGGTAGATAATTATCATCCGATTATGGATCAACACGCTTAATCGGTAGGTGATGCATACCACTTATCTACCGATTGTAATGTAAGATTTCAAAAAAGTTACTTATTAAAAATGAGTCTCTTGCAAATCAATCGATAATCCACAAAAAGAACATAAAATCCATTCATCATCCATAAAATAAACCATCATTAACATTAGACATAATGTTAGAACTTATAATCCGAAAAAACCCTTAAAAACTAGGTTGGCTTTAGTATGAAAATGATGTTAGAACAATTGAAAAATTAAAAATAATGTTCAAGTTTCTTGTAAATCAATTGAAAAATAATGTTCTCTAACAAGACAACCAAAATATAAGTTTCTAGATTTTTTGGTTTTAGTACAAGCACGACGAGCACCATGGTTATTTGCTTCAGCATCAGGGACATTGGTTTCACCATCAACACCCGATGAACCACGAAATCTTTTACTGGGCTTTGCTGCTGACCTCTTAGGCTTAGTCGAAGCTTTATCCCAAAACTTACTTGCTTCACCATTCTGTTTTTATACAATAACAATCAAACGATTATTATCTAAAATATTGAGCCGTTCTATTAAAATCAAAAGGAAAGAACATTACGTACCAGTCTTTCATAGCCAGAAGGTTTTTCTTTGATGATATAAGTATAATCGGAAGCCTTGTTGGTATTTTTTTTATCTTCACGGATCACATGAAGATGATAATGCTCCAGGTACCATTCCATATAGTCTGGATGTACTTCATCACCTAGGTTGACAGGTCTCCCATCGTTGATCAAATATTGCATCTTATTATTCCAATCTTCAACGGATGGGTTACCAATGTAAACTACCGTGATAGAGTCCTTATGATAGGTGCATAAATCATACATTTAAAGTAGTTTTTCCTGACCCTTATGTGCTATATTTGAGTGAATTATTAGGTATTTTGATTACTTTCGAAGTTTAGTTGTCTTTTCAGGTTACAGTTCAGAAACCCGCAAAATGGAGCTGTATGAGAAGAATTACCGAGGAGTCAGTAAAACTCTGCTGAATTTAGGCCTTTCACCCTCCAAAGTGTAGGAAATTGAACTACGAAGCCAACGGCGAAAGAACGAGGTCATTCTGATCTCGTATGAGGAAGTTATGGGCAAAGCCACAGGTGGCAAACTAGCTTGTGCTGCTAGCGCCCAGGCGCTAAGTTGGCTGAACCGTATGTGTTAATGTGCTAAGTGACGAGTTGGAGGTGCTAGAGTGGTTTGATGGGCTAGTGGCTAGCCTTGGTGGAGTAGTAGATAGCTTGGGGAAATCATATGGGATTAGGAAAGAGTTTGGAGTTGATATATCTTGTTGGAGTGGAATAAGGAAACTTAGCACATTTCCTAGTTCTACTAGGATTGTGAAAGTGGCTAACTCAAGTTCTATAGAAAGAAATCAGGCCTTTCTCGTGGCAAGCCTTTTGGAGAGGTAGCTATAGCATATATAGGATACCCAAGGGATATTTGGGGGTCAGGTTCATGTATACAAGTTGGCTACACAATTGGGCTACACAAGAGGCAGCCGAACAAGTTTCACGGCTGGAAGGAAGCTCTTTTTAGAGAGTTTGCTGCTGGATAGGATTAGGACGTTATCATATAAAAGTATACAGGGTTTTGAGACAGCAAAAGGGGGAATATACACGGTGGAAAGAAGGCAGCATCAAGGAGAAGAGGACAGCAGTGTTGGGAGGCTGCTGGCTACCATTGCAGCCACACTTCGAAGCTACAATCAATTTTTCGCTATCTTTCCGGGTTTGAGTATTTATTTCTTAATTATTTTCCATGGGTTTTAAGAAACCCATGATGAGCTAAACCTTTCATATTGGTTAGGGATGTAATCTGATGTTTGAAGACATGTTTATTAATTGAATGGCGCATATCTCATAATTTCATGATGTTCTTAATATCGTTCATGTTCTACTAAGTATAATGATATATGATTGATTGCTGATTTGTTTGAGTCTAGAATCAAGTGAATAGGCATCGATATCTATTACTAGACTGGAGTTCTGAGAGTCGATTCTGTCGAGGGACTCCGGTTACAAGTAGTATAACATATTTGTTAATGACTGGATGTTGCCATATGAATATGTGTAGAAGCTTGACCTAGGTTGAATCCGAGTAGCGAACTGCGTCAGGTTATCTAAATTAACCTCAACTCACAAAGACCATAGCTATCATTGGGTTAAACTCGAGTGGAGGTACTTACTCAGGTTATCTGGTGCTAAGAATTCAAAGGGTGGAGGTACTCATTCTTTGATGATATTAGGAGTTTTGCCGAAGTAGACGAGATAACTGGCTACTTTAGGGTTTTTGGTATTACTAATGCATGAATGTTGAGTATGCTTTGATTGATAACATGTTGGATAACGGACGATGAAATCTCTAACCAATGCTTTTTCTCCCTATTTCGCATCTCTATTTACTTGCGTATTTACTTTTAGCTTAGTTTAGTTTATTAAAACAACAACAAAATCCCCCTATTTACTTGTTTACGTGACTGAAATATATAGTAATCTATTGCCTCCTTGTGGGAACGAACTTGTTCTTATCCCTGTACTTAAATGTGTTTTTGGAGAGTAAGAACTTGAATATTTTGGTTGATTACGACCCGGCCACCTTACCACATACATAATTCTTCACGTCCAATTTGAACTTTCCACGCATGTGACTCCAAGGTTCTTCTGGTATATAACCGAGTCGACAGATCACCTTTGAGGCATTGTATATGTAACATATCATGTGAGTTGTTACAAGGGTTCATAATAAAACGGTAACTCATACCTTCCCGATATATTCCACTATAAATGTCTTCTTCATCAAAGAAATCAATTGCTGCTCCTTAGACCTTGAATGGTTGTTGTCGAATATGTATTTTGTTCCTATAGGTGTTCCTTTCTGCCATATCGGATTCTCTTTGGACAAATCGAGGAACGAAAAATAGTCATAGATCCATGTCTAGTGTACATATCAAACCAAGTATAAGAAAAATGATTCTTAAAATAGAAAAAAAAATAACAATCAAAGAATCAATAGAGTTACCAAAATACCTTTAGTAGGCTCACATTCTCGACAATTTGGCTAGTTATTTCCCTCGATGCCTTTATTAACTCTTCCACCAAGAACGCATGGCATGCGGTGCCCCACGAGTAACCACGAACTTTATTGAGAGGATACAATAGTTGTAGAAAGTTGGCTTCAACCCGGTTGCCACTACAATTGGGGAAAATAACATCCCAATACACATAGGAGATATTCAGTGGTTGCAACATTCATTTCGTGGTCGCTAAACTCTGGATTCATTTCTTCTTTATCCTTGGTGCCTTTGAACATATTCATCAAGTGGACCATGCTGAACTGTCTAGTTTTGTAACGAAAGCACCGGTTGAACTCAATGTCCGATGTCGCTCGATCCCAACCAAGGCACTTCTGAGTGTAAAAATAAAGTTGTTCCCAGCTTAACTGCTTTATGGAATCAAACTTGACGGCTATACCATGGTCAGCGAGACTAAGAATCTGCACCATATCATCTGGGGTGATCATCATCTCTCCAAACGACATATGGAATGTGTCGGTCTCAGGATACATACTCTCTAGGAAGGATGATAACGACACTCGTTCATGCTCTAACATTGAATTCTCGGCAGCAATAGATAACCCCGAGTCATAAATAATTTGCTTGAACCTTTCATACTCACCATCAAACGGTCAGTCTTTCATTTTTCTTGGTGCATCCGTAGGCTTGAGTAGACGAACCGCATGAGAATGGTCATAATAAAAACGAAGAATTACAAAATAATAAGAATAACTATTAACACTTCTACGAATAAAAAGACAATAGCTTAAGAACGGTGTTTTATAATTATTACCTCAGTTGAATAAATTTCTTTGGCCCATGAGTCTTTGTATCCAAATAACAGATCTCCTTCATCTCTTGGTGACCCAGGGATTGGGCTTCTTCAATACCCTTCATTTTCAAAGAGGTGGGGACTTGGTGTCCTCCTTTCTTCTTAATTACCTTCTTTGTACCTTGTCATTCTCCTTGTATAACACTTTGGTTCTCCTTCTTCTTGGTTTCTAACTTGTGGATCACTTGGTTCTCCTTCTTCTTTGTTTCTAACTTGTGGAGCACTTGGTTGTAAATTTGGTTGAGTTCCTTCGATGATAAAGATTCCTCTAGCGCTCTTTTCTCTTCTTGCAATAGCTGATACTTTCTTACCCCCTTCACGACGAGGCCCCAAAACAATTGTATTTTGGGCTTGCTTAAAGACCAATTAACTCGTAAGACACTGTTTAATCACTACACCATCGGTAGAAAAAGTACATAAAAAAAAACGATTGTTCATAGTCGGTAGCTTTTCTCCCGATTATGCAACAATTTTGGGTCATAAAATTCTAAGCTATGGAAACACATAGAATCGTTAGTCAAATAAACAAGCTAACAAACGATTACAAAACAATCGGTAGCTCGGGTCCTAGATTATCTCTCGATTATACATAAAAATTGGATCTGAAAACTCTAAGCTATGGATACTCATATAATCGGTAGTCAAATAAACACGATAACAAACGATTACAAAACAATCGGAAGTCAAATACAAAACCTATTTACTGATTAAGTAAAGAGAAATCAAAGGTTTTAAGGCAAATACAATCGAGAGACAATAATCACACATAACTAGCGATTATGATGTAGCTCTAACATTTTTTCAATTTCAAAATATTTTAATCGGAAGTTAACATCTACTACATATTTACCGGTTGATTCAAAACTATATTCCTCTGAAACCATCTAATATAATCAGTATTTAGATAAAAAAAATTAACTACTGATTAAGCCTAAATTTTAGGACAGAAAAAAATTAGTAGTTAATGACTAAATATAACTACCGATTATAGTCGATGTGCTTGAGGAATGATGAATTTTTTCATAATTGGGACTTAACAACTACTACATATCTACCGATTGATTCATAACTATATTCCTCTACATCGAAACCATCTAATATAATCGGTAGTTAGATAAAAAAATTCACTGCCGATTAAGCCTAAATTTTGGTATAGAAAGAAAATCAGTAGTTAATGACTAAATCTAACTACCGATTATAGTCGACGTGCTTGAGAAATGATGAATTCTTTCATAATCTGGAGTTTAAACCTATACGAAACTACCGATTCTTACCAATTCACTGAAAACCCTTGAAATTCTAGTGACGATTTCATTCAATTAAAGCAATATAAACCCAAATAATGGTAAACCCTTACCTTATTGGAGCCATTAGATAGTTCTGGAGAGGCTGATTGTCAGAATCAGTCTCCGTATCTAGATCATCATCTTCGTGTTCTTCGTGTTCTTCACTATGTTCTTCAACAATCTCTCTGTTTCTTAATCTCTCCATAAAATTTTAGCAGTTACTATTATCAGATCGACGACTTATTTGTTTTTGTCGAGTCATCTTTATATCGAAATAACGATGATGATTTGGTACGACGATTAATGACGATACGATGAATTGGCTTTAAGAATTTCATGAGGAATTTTTTTTCTCACGATCGGTAGTCAAGAGGAAAAGAAGAAAAAAAGTTAGATTTTTCTCACAATCGGTAGTCAAGAAGAAGAGAATAAGAAGAGAATAAGAAGAGTTAGAAATAAAACGAAATTATTTTAGGTTTTCTACTTTTATTAGTGAAAGGGTATATATATATTTTTATCTACCATTAGACTATCCCATAGCCACATCTATTGGATGGGTATAAATAAGTCGCCCCAAAACTTTTTTGAATCGTCCTAAAAGAACACTAGGTTTCCTAATCACTTCTAAAAAAATTTATTTGGTTAATTAGGACATGTGCAGGTATAGTGGAGTTTTCAAATACCAGGCTACACCTACTCTTCCAGATGAACCACTAAGTTGTACCTGCAAATTGAGTTAACTTCTTTCTTTGTTCATTGGTATCTAAATTGTGTTGAAACCATTCAAGGAACCAATCAGGGATATTCATTCGAGAAATTTGAATAGCTAAAGTAGAGTCTTCAAGAAACCATATACTCCTAGCACAATCACAATCAATAAAATATATGCTACAAGGTTTCAGGATGGTAGTTACAAAAAGGACAGTTAGCATCCATATTAATAAATCTGACCAAGAGTTATCTAATAGGCAGACAACCATGAATACACCAAGTGTTATCTAATAGGCAGACAACCATGAATACACTTCCATAAGAGTAGAAAAACTTTAAAGTGAAGGGCATAGTGATAAAAAACCTCTTTTTCTGTATATGGGCATAATCTTTTTTCTTAAGATTCTATAAGTTGTGATACAAACAAATTTTGGGAGAAATAGAAGTGGTACTACTTTTACCGGGAACCGTGTATTCTTTTGCTTAGATAGGAATTGATCAAGTGTGCATTTACCGCTTCTTGGATTGTCATTGGTTTTGTTGGATATTGCGTCTCAAGGCTGAAGAAGGATGCGTGACTTTGATGAGCCTTGGAACTCTTGCACAGCTGTATTACACTTTGGTCGAATTAAGTTTATGGTTATTTACAAGTATACGGTAACATCACCAATTGACACTATAGTGTATCTTTAATCAAGTGAACAATCAAGTAATTTTTTCCTTGATGTCAACCCAGTAGCTCTAAATGATGGTGTTTAAATTTTGTTTTTTCTTTGCAGAATATATCTGTGAGAAGTCAAATTACCTGATTCCGTCCTTTTAAGGACACCTGCAATGGCTATGAGTGAATGTGAAATTGATAAGAGTTGGAGGTTAGTTTCTCTTATAACTTCAACTTCAAAAGTAACTTTCTACTTCCCAAATATAATCTCTATCTTCTACAAAACTAAGGATGGATGGGTATAAACATGTTCATCGGTACATCGATACAAGCCAGTATTGGGTAGAAATTCTAAAGCTTTGATACTTTAGAATAGCAAAACTAGAGTACTGATTATTGGGTAGAACCTCAAAACTAGAAGATAAACAAGAATACAAACATATTAAATTTAACTTGGGTCATGGGTACTTGCGTAGTTGTATCAAACGATATAGTTATTCACGAATGAATCAACTTCTCTGTTTATATAATTAAATCGACAAAAAGATCAGTTATATTACGAATATTAGGGTTACCGGTGTCAACGTAAAAATGTTCGTAAATGCTCTTCAAATAACTCATACTCATTACATCATTTTACCTACGTTCTTCTCCTCTCCTCAGATAGAATTTCACATAACGCCTTCATAGTGATAAATCTTCTTCTACCGTGGAAGGTTGAGCCATTAATCTTGAAGATGATTACTTCGATGTTGGAGAGTTAAAATGTATTGGAGGTGCATAAATGAGAAGAGGTCACCCTCCTTATATAAATTAGAGACCCAACAGCTCTGTTTTTCAAAAAAAAAGAGATGTTGAGGCCTGGTGTAACAAGAGTGTATGGAAAATATATACACTAAGTTCATACGAATATAAACAATCGGAAGTATCGGGATCATCATTGCCTTCCGATTTATACAATCGGTAGTATATAAAACTTTATTTACTATCGATTATAGATGTTGCCCCAAATTCGAAGTTGAAATTTTTTCATATTCCATAATCAGCAGTCTAAGAAAAGATATTTACTACCGATTATAATGTAAAATTTGTCCAGAAATCAATCAGTTTCATCTTCTTAATCGGTAAATAATTAACACCCGATTGTATTCAACAAGTATAATTGGTAGTCTAAGAAATTTTATTTACTTCTGATCGTATATGTCATCCCAAATTAAAATTTGAAAAATTTATCAAATTTCCAACATTCGCATACTCCATAATCGGTAGTCTATGAAACTTTATTCACTACCGATTATAGATGTTTCCCCTAATTCGAAATTGAAAAATTTATCAAATTTTGAAAATTTTCATATATAGTATAAGAAAATTTATTTACTACCGATTGTGTATGTTGCCCCAAATTCAAAATTGAAAAAATTATCAAATTTCCAACATTGGCATACTCCATAATCGCTAGTCTATGAAACTTTATTAACTACCTATTATAGATGCCGCCGCATTCGAAATTGAAAAATTTATCAAATTTCGAAAATTTTCATACTCCATAATCTAGAGTGTAAGGAAATTTATTTACTATGGATTGTGTAAGTTGCCCCAAATTCAAAATTTTCATACTCCCTAATCGGTAGTTTAAGAAAATATATTTACAACCGATTTTGTATTGGTGGTTTTGTAATAGTGGTAAGAAAATTTCGTTCAAGACTTGTGAAGATTTGGATTTAAACCTAGTTTCTAAGACTAAAAATAGCAAAAATCAAATAAAATTAATAACAAAATTGAGAGAAAACTGAGGCTAAGATTCAACTATCTTCCAATTTTTAAAGTGATTTAATTCAATAATTATAATTATACAATTCTTACATTAAATTTGATTCTAAAATTTTGTATAAGTAGATTTTCAAAATAACAATTGTATAACGAAAGCATGGAACATCAAAAACCTAGGTCAAGCATGTACCATAAAAAAATCACAATTATTGAATAAAAATCATGAGATTAATTTTTAACCAAGGCAAATAATCATAAAAGAATTGCATAAATTAATTAAATAAATATTACCACATAATTTTTGGAAAAATAGCCTCTGTCGCCTCAGCAATGGGGTTTACCTCCTCATATTAATCACTTTCTCAAAATTATGATTCATGGCTCAAAGTGTTTGCAAATGATGAAAAAGGAGAAAAATAAAGAAAACATTGAATTTGCAACGTTTATATGCGTTACAGACTCAGTGTTACAGAGCAAAGCTGAAGATATACGTTGCAAATAGATGAAGAGCCGTAGCTGAGAGGTTGAATGAACTGTTTCCTATTCTCTGTTCTTGATGTAGCAACAACAACAAATTTTTCTGGATTGATTTCTCTGCCTCCTCTTCCTCTCCTGAGCTCTCCCTCCAAACTCTACCCGACTCCAGCACCTTATATATACTTCACCAGCCTATAATCACGGTCAATAACCCCAAATAATCTTCATTTAACTCCTTTATTTTTTTTCTTCCAGTCACGGGAATAATTTCCCTTTTTCTTCCCTTCATGCGCTGAAATGCTGCTGGAATTGTCCAAACACGTTAACAACACGCTTTAGGACAGAGTCATACTTTCCAGACGCACTCAATCCTTCTAAAAATAACAGAAAACTCGAGATATTCATGTGCTCCTGTTTTAAAGAGAATCCACGTAACCAATCCAATTTTTACGATTCCAAAATACTTACCATCCTTATTTACTCGAAACATGGTGATACCAATTAAATCTCGTGATTAAATCTCCTTTATTCTCGCCCAAAATCTCCTCAGAAAATTTCGCAGTTCCAAACCTGCCTTTCCCGCCGAAATCCATATTCAAAAGAGGAGGAAGGGGCGCTCTCCTATCCAATATGTGGGTGCCTTGATCAATTCTAGTTGTCTTTATAACTTTTTAAGTTCATTTTTCCACAAGAGTTTATTCTTCAAAAATACCTACAAATACAATAAAAATAACAATATTAATACAAAAATTGAGAAAAAATAATATAAATATGAGAACAATTAAGACAATAAAACATGTCTATCATGTATGTTGCCCCAAATTCCAAATTTTCATACTCCATACTCGGTAGTCTATGAAACTTTATTTACTACCGATTATAATGTAAATGTGTCAAAAAACCAAGCAGTTCCATTAGTAGGTGTAATCGGTAGATAATTATCACCCGATTAGGATCAACAGGTATGATCGGTAGATAATTATCATCCGATTGTGGATCAATAAGCTTAATCGGTAGGTGATGCATACCACTTATCTACCATTTGTAATGTAAAATTTCAACAAAGTTACTTATTAAATATGAGTCTCTTGCAAATCAATCGATAATTCACAAAAAGAACCTAAAATCCATTCATCACCCATAAAGTAAACCATTCATCAACATTAAACATAATGTTAGAACTTAGAATCCGAAAAAACCCTTAAAAATTAGGTTGGCTTTAGTATGAAAATGATGTTAGAACTTATAATCCGAAACAAGTTTCTTGCCAATCAATTAAAAATGATGTTCTCTAACAAGACAACCAAAATCTAATTTCCAGATTTTTTGGTTTTAGTACGAGCACGACGAGCACCAGGGACATTTGCTTCAGCATCAGGGATATTGACTTCACCATCAACACTCGATAAACCACAATATCTTTTACTGGGCTTTGCTTCTTGCCTCTTAGGCTTATTCGAAGATTTCTCCCAAAAATTACTTGCTTCACCATTCTGTTTTTATGCAATAACAATCAAACGATTATTATCTAAAATATTGAGCCATAATATTAAAATCAAAAGGAAAGAATATGACGTAAAGCAATTAATAACCAGAAGGTTTGTCTTTGATGATACAAGTATAATCGGAAGCCTTGATGGTCTTTTATTTATCTTCACGGATCACATGAAGATGAGAATGCTCCCGGTACCATTACATATAGCCTGGATGTACTTCATCACCTCGATTGAAAGGTCTCCCATCATTGATCAAATATTGCATCATGTTATTCCAATCTTCAACGAATGGGTTACCAGTGTAAAGTACTGTGAAAGAGTCCTTACCACATATACAATTCTCCACATCCAATTTGAAATTTCCACTCATGTGACTCCAAGGTTCTTCTTGTGCATAACCGAGTTGACGCATCACCCTTGAAACATTATACATAACATATCTTGCGAGGTGCCACAAGGTTCATAATAAAACGGTAACTCAGACCTTCCCGCTATATTCCACTAGATCGGTCTTCCTTGTATGGATCAAACATACATCTTTGGACGTCATCAAGTCCAAATTCCTCATCAAAGAAATCAACGGTTGCTCCTTAGACCTTGAAAGGTTGTTGTCGAAGATGTATTTTGTTCCTCTGGGTGTTCCTTTCTGCCATATCGGGTTCTCTTTGGCCAAATCGAGGAACATGGAGTGGTCATAGATCCATGTCTAGTGTACATATCAAACAAAGTATAAGAAAATTGATTCTTAAAAGAGAAAAAAATAAATAACAATCAAAACAGCAATAAAGTTACCAAATTACCTTTAGTAGGCTCACATTCCCGACAATTTGGCTAGTTACTTCCCTCGATGCCTTTATTAACTCTTCCACCAAGAACGCATGGCATGCGGTGCCCCACGAGTAACCACGAACTTTATTGAGAGGATAAAATAGTTGTAGAAAGTTGGCGTCAACCCGGTTGCCACTACAATTGGGGAAAATAACACATCCCAATACACATGGGAGATATGCTGGCTGCAACATTCATTTCGTGGTCGCTAAACTCTGGATTCATTTCTTCTTTATCCTTGGTGCCTTTGAACATATTCATCAAGTGGACCATGCTGAACTGTCTAGTTTTGTAACGAAAGCACCGGTTGAACTCAATGTCGGATGTCGCTCGATCCCAACCGGTGAGAGGATGCAATAGTTAAAGAAGGTTGGCGTCAACCCGGTTGCTACTACGATTGGGGAAAATAACCCATCCCAATACACAAAGGAGATAAGCAGTGGCTGTTGCATTCACTTCGTCGTCGCTAAACTCTGGATTCATTTATTCTTTATCCTTGGTGCCTTTGAACATATTCATCAAGTGGACCATGATGAACTGTCTAGTATTATTCCCAGCTTATCTGCTTTACGTAATCAACCTTGACGGTTGTACCATGGTCAGCGATACTAAGAATCTGCACCATATCATCTGAGAGATCGTCATCTCTCCAAACGGCATATGGAAGGTGTCGGTCTCAGGATACATTCTCTCTAGGAAGGCTGATATCAACACCCGCTTATGCTCTAATATTGAATTCTCGGCAGCACTAGATAACCCCGAGTCATATATAATTTGATCGAACCTTCACACTCACCATCAAACGTCCAGTCTTTCATTTTTCTTGGTGAAACTGTAGGCTTGAGTAGAAGAACCACATTAGAATGGTCCTCATATAAATGACGAATAATAAATTAATAAGAATAGTCGTTAACACTTTTACGCATAAAAAGACAATAGCTTAAGAATGGTGTTTTATAATTATTACCTCAGTTGAATAAATTTCTTTGTCCCATGAGTCTTGTATCCAAATAACAGATCTCCTCCATCTCTTGGTAACCCAGGGATTTGGCCTACTTCAATACCCTTCATCTTCAAAGAGGAGGGGACTTGGTGTCCTCCTTTCTTTTTAATTACCTTCTTTGTGCCTTGTCCTTCTCCTTGTGTAGCACTTGGTTCTCATTCTTCTTGGTTTCTAACTTGTGGAGCACTTGGTTCTCCTTATTCTTTGTTTTTAACTTGTGGAACACTTGGTTGTAAACTTGGTTGAGTTCCTTCGGTGATAGAGATTCCGCTAGCGCTCTTTTCTCTTCTTGAACTAGTTGTTACTTTCTTACCCCCTTCACGAAGAGACCCCGAAAAATTGTATCCTGGGCTTGCTTAGCTCGCCTTTCCCTAAAAAATAAAATCAAAAACAATTAGCTCGTAATACATTGTTTAATCACTACATAATCGGTAGAAAAAATACATAAAAATCAACCAATCGTTCATAATCGGTAGCTCGGGTCCTAGATTATCTTCGGATTATGCAACAATTTGGGTCATAAAAGTCTAAGTTATGGACACACATCTAATCGGTAGTCAAATAAACAAATTAACAACCTATTGTTCATAATCGGTAGCTCGGGTCCTAATTATCTCCCGATTATGCAACAATTTTGGGTCATAAAAGTCAAAGCTATGGAAACACATATAACCGGTAGTCAAATAAACAAACTAACAACCGATTACAAAACAATCGGAAGTCAAATATGTAACCTATCTACCGATTAGGTAAAGAGAAATCAAAGGTTTTAAGGAAAATTTAATCGAGAGACAATAATCACACATAACTACCGATTATGATGTATCCCTAACATTTTTTCATTTTTAAAATATTTTAATCGGAAGTTAACAACTACTACATATCTACCGATTGAAACCATCTAATATAATCGGTAGTTAGATAAAAAAATTAACTACTGATTAAGCTTAAATTTTAGTGCAGTATAACTACCGATTATAGTCGATGTGCTTGAAGAATGATGAATTCTTTTATAATCGGGAATCTAAATATATACGAAACTAATGATTGATTCAAAATTATATTCCTCTACATCGAAACTATCTAATATAATCGGTAGTTAGATAAAAAAAACTACCGATTAAGCCTAAATTTTGGTAACGAAAGACAATCGGTTTTTAATGCCTAAATCTAACTACCGATTATAGTCGATGTGCTTGAGAAATGATGAATTCTTTCATAATCGGGAGTTTAAACCTATACTAAACTACCGATTCTTACCAATTCAACGAAAACCCTAGAAATTCTAGTGACGATTTTATTCAATTCAAGCAATATAAACTCAAATAATGGTAAACCCTTACCTTATTGGAGCCATTGGATATTTCTGGAGAGGCCAATTGTCAGAATCAGTCTCCGTATCTAGATCACCATCTTCGTGTTCTTCATCTTCTTCACTATGTTCTTCAACAATCTCTCTGTTTCTTAATCTCTCCATAAAATTTGGCCAATTACTATTATCAGTTTGACGACTTGTTTGTTTGTGTCGAGTCATCTTTAAATTGAAATATCGACGATGATTTGGTACGGCGATTAACGACGATACGATGAATTTATTTTAAAATTTTCACGAGGATTTTTTTTTTGCACAATCGATGTTAAGAGGAAGAGAAGAAGAAGAGAAATTTTTTTCTCACAATCGGTAGTAAAAAAGAAAAGAAGAAAAAGAATTAGAAATGAAATGAAATTAGTTTAGGTTTTCTACTTTTATCAGTGAAAGGATATATAGGTATTTTTACCTACCATTAGGCTATCCCATAACCACAACTATTGGATGATATAAAATAAGTCGTCCCAATTTTTTTTCTAAGTCGCCCTCAAAAACAGAGGTTATTCTTTGCTAGAAAGTTATAATTCAATTATTAATTCTTTCATTTTTTTTTTCCTCTACATTTTTGTATCAATTGTTACCTGTCAATCAGCAATAATGTGTGAAAATGTTGGCTTCCAATTTGTTATGTCAGAGTACTGATCTCATTGTAGCACCAATTTGAAAAAAAATTCAAGAACTATAAGATGTATGGTTGTTCATCATCCATCTTGAACTATACAAGAAAAATAAAAACTCATTAGAAACGGGCCAAACGGCCTAAAAAAGAAATAATTGCTGGATTACTTGTTGTGATACAAGTAAAGAGTTGCCGCACATGATCCGATTTCTTCTTATATGCCTCCACTGCTTCTTCTCTTGTGTTCTCTTCGTTCGTCATCACCGCCAAAGTTTTTAAAGAAAGAAAATTTCCTACATGACTAGAAATGGAATACTCTAGTAAAGTACCATATCCTTCACTAGGAAAATTTACTTCTTTTAGTTCTTTAGAATGCACATTGTAGAACTGGATAACTTGATCATGTTCTTTGTTGCACGAACAATACAGGACCACCTGGTTAGAAAAATTCATCATACGAGTACTAGCACGAGGAGCAGGATTAGGATTGTTCAACTCTCTTGGAAGATCGAACTTAACAGTTTCTTTAAGCCAAACTTGGTTAACTACGTCTTTCAATATATATAGTGCAACTTTACCTTCATAACGATTGATTTTCACCATACTTGAATAGCATAAACATCCGTTGAACACCGATGGATACAAGTTACTGAATTGATCATCGGAGGGAACTTTAATTGTTTGAAACTGCTCACCATGTAGATTGAATTATACCAAAGTATAAAATTTAGGAATAATGAGTGGAATGCCCCAATTTGGGGGGTCAAGTCTCATTTCTGTCCCGACGAAAAAAAATAAACAAAAATGTCCCAATCTGTTAGTTTTTCGGTTAAGCTGGAGTTTTTCTGCATATTTTTGGAACATTTTTGCTTATTTTTGCTAACAGATTGGGACATTTCTGTCACAACTTAACCAAAAAACTGACAGATTAGAACATTTTCATTTATTTATTTTCGTCGTGGCAGAAATGAGACTTGACCCCCAAATTGGGACATTCCAGTCAATAGCCCTAAAATTTATCTTTTTGTATCTCGTAAAAGATAGTTCAATTACAAGAGATGGGTGGCACTCTTCTTGTACGGTAGATTGGACGATGTTTTGGCCATGGGTTACGATTCTGTCTCCATGGTTTAGTACTACCTAGAGTAAGGACATGATATTCATATTTTCCCTTATACTTTATTATGCCGATCACCTTATATTCGTTGTTCAAGGGGTTGCACCCAAATCGAAATCCGCAAATAGCTTGACCAACCCTACTCTTCAAACGGGATACAATGGTTAAGTTCTCAAGCCTACTAGGATTACAAATCTCAACTGAGAAATAAATTCATTCATATATTTGATGTGCACTTGCTAAGTTCCAGTACAAAGCTGAACCCATTATCATACCCAAACATATACTTGTCTAAGATTTCTTTCTTCTGAAAAGGAAGGAGTTTGTGAACATTACCATGTTCTTCTTTCTCCAAATAGTACAATCTTTTCATGTGGTAGTCATCTTCGAAAGTAAATATCAGAATCGGCTTATTTTGAGATTCAAGAAAGTGAAATCTGCTGAAGAGTTGGTGATCATTGTTGATTAAGTTAAACCATAACTTAGATACACAGCTGAACCTGATTAAAGATTAAACCGGTGATATGGAGAATATTTTTAGAATCACGTCTCCTGGAATATCATTAGAAACGCTAAACTAACCTTCTTCATGGTGTGCTCTACTTGCTCAAAAGGAGACACAACTGTGGACAGCAGATAATTTATTGAGAACAAGTAAAGGGGAAACCGAAAAGTAAGGGACCCACGTATACAGACGAGGATTAAATTGAGAAACAAACTAACCGCTTCTGGTGCAAAGGCCAAGCATTCTATTTCCCGACCATCAGTCAGAGATGAGGTTCCAAATTAAGCTGCACCTTACTGCCCTACCTATATTGACATGCAAAACTCTTGAGGATTGGACCAATTCCTTAGTTTGTTGTGCAGCAATCCTTAAAGTTGGTTAATTAAGGAAGACCGTCCAATCGAGAAAAAGCAATGGTTAATTAAAGGAGCAAAGGCAAATTAGTCCATGGCTATTGACAGAATTATTTTTTTTTGATGAAGGAAAAAGATATTTTTTATTCATGTGCATTCACAACAAAGTGCTCTCTGATTTTAATACTGCTCTTAAACAAATTTAAATGGCAGAGCCATCGACTTGCTGCGGGTTCGAGCCCGTCAGTCCCGACCTAAGATCCAATTTCATCGATCAATGAATTTCTCCTCCTCCACTGACGCGCTAAAGTTTAGGAGTTACGGGGCGGATGTAGCCAAGTGGTTCAAGGCAGTGGATTGTGAATCCATGATCCGCGGGTTCAATCCCCGTCATTCGCCCACATCCAACTATCCGAGCACCCATTTTACAATATTATTAGATTTTGACTAGTTGACTTGTCAAAATCTTCCTAGACAGTGGACACTGGTCTAATAGCATGTAATGAGTGTGTGAGAATGTAACTGTGCCATATACGTGTGTGGTTCATAGAGTCGGTGAGTGTTGGTAAGTCATGAGTTTCGAGAGAGTGATATATACAAATTCATCTCCTGTAATGAATACAATCTTTTCAATCGATCTATAAGCAGTGTGGATTTCTAAATCACCCCTATAACACGTCTTATTGTAAGTTGATTATCTTTCCAAAAATTAATGCAAGCATGAACAAAAAGCTGGCATGGCCATGCTTTTGGGGTTGTAAGGTTTTGATCATAATACAATCGTTTTTGGTTCCTCATCATTTAAATTTTGTGTCTACTCCAATTGCTTGTGAATGTGAATAAACCAACAGGCATCCATATACATAAATCAGCTTTTAGTCTCCGCATAACAACAATTAGGGAATGCTAATCCTTTACTGTGGAAGTGCACTTTACATTAAACTCTGCACTTAGTAAGAAAATAATAAGAAAATGAGATGGCAGAGGAAATTGAGTTAGTTTTACACTAGATACACCGGATCAATTCATTAGGAGATAATTGAGAAAATATCCTAAAAATGTATATCCCGTTGGGAAAATGCCCCAGAAAAATAAAAATAATGGGAAACTACCTTATCGTTATATTTTTCATCAAAGTATCGTTAAATGGTCAAATTGTACACACTTGACTTTATACATGTGAAGGCCTAAACACGAGATTACCCTTTAATTGTCCAAATCTAACCCTAGGAGACGTGGCAAAATTCAAAAGTAAGGGTAATCTCGCTAAGGCCCATACATGTATAGAATCAAGTGTACACTGTTTGGCCATTTAACGGTACTTGGATGGAAAATATAACGATTGGTATTTTTTCCCATAATTTTATTTTATTTTCCCAGCGAGGTATGTATTTTTAGTATACTTATGGAGCATACCAAACTTTGAGTATTTTATTTCCCCACTTTCCAGCAAACGTGCATGATTCACTAACTAACCCTTAAAATATAACAACATGTTGAGTTCCTTTTTGTGCTCTAGTATTCGACAGGCACTATACTCTGCACTGTCCTCTTTCCTTCTCGTTGGATTTCCCAGCAATAGCCACACAGTTGAAACTCAACGATTCTTCGCAGTCGGCTATGACGTCTATGCACCAGTAATCAATATCACATGTTTTCATATTTCTCTCTTAACTATAAAATCAGCATCACAACTTGAGCATTTTCGTATCTCTCTCTATCTCTGTCTCAATGGCTGTTTTTCCGTTGCCCTCGGATAACCAATATTATGCAGAGCTTGATCTCTCTTTAAATTTGCCTACTCTTTTAGATATGGAATCATCAACAAGGAATGATCATGAGAATTATTCGACTACATCGGATTCCTCCACCTCATCATCATCATCTGTACTAGCGGTAGTAACAAGAATGCCTACGGTTGTTATGCTTGATACGGTATGTACCATATGTATGGAAGAACCCCACGAGGGTAATGGAACCCAAGGTCGCCGTGAAGAAGGTAAAAAAACACCGTGCAACCATGTATACCATGCCGTTTGTATTTCCACTTGGCTATCTCGTTATAACTCGTGCCCACTCTGTCGATACACTATCAACACCACCAGCATCACCACCGCGCCACCGTGTATGTTAATTGGTTTTTTGTTTTAGACGATATTGCCGACCATAATGATGTAGTTATTCTTTGTATTTACAATTCAATTATTCTTTTATTTCTTTGCTATGCAAATCAGCTATATTCAATTATTCTTTCATTTCTTTTCTATGCAAATCGGCTATATTTGGAGAAAATTTTGGTTTCCAATTTGTTATGTAGAAATATAGATCCCTTGTAACACCACCTCAGAAGGAATTTAAGGACTATATATGAGATACTATTGTTGGAAATAAATGTACTGAATGTAAATGACCAACAGCAACAAGTCTCAAACCACAGATGTTCTATTAGGCAAAATGACAAACACTTGATGAACAGTTTCAAGATTTTACAAAATTCAGAAAAATAAACTCATATAACCAATATCAAACAAGTAAAGATTGATTCAGATGAAAATTAACAACAACCCAATGATATAAATACTAAATCAAACCCTATTAGATTGCACTGATGCGAGAAAATCCTCTTTTCTTAAAGCATTTGCATCCCATACCAAGGTGCTAATATGAAAAGTGGATGAATGCTTACCAAGATTCAACAGTGCCTTTGAAAATAACCAGCAGTAGAATATCTTCAAACAATCGAATGCAACCAATGTAGCAGCAACTCTCGACAACTAATATATATTCTAGCTTTTATTTATGTTTCTTGTAAAACTATGCTTTCTTCTGTGTTCTAAATGGGAGAAGAAACTTGAGTTTTATTTTGGTTTGAAACAAAGAACGGTTGGGATAGATTACTGAAAAGATCAATCTCAGATCTTTTCAGTTCGTAACTTAAGGATTATTATCAATTTAGTCCATAAGATCTTAACTGTTCTTATGAGACTGTTTACCCTGCCGTTCATTTCAAATTTGCTTCACAAACTGAACTTCTCTGTTTAGTTAACAACCCAATTTCAATTCACACTAGAAATAGGCTTGAGTGGCCAACTCACGGCCATTTTTCCTACAACTATATGGTTGTTTCAATCTCTTTAAGCTCATTAGTTTTTAATTACACATTTCCTCACAAATTGCGTACATTTGACATGATACAAAGTTTGTGAAAAAAATAAATTTGAATCCATTTCAAATGCTTAGATTTGTTTTTTGATCGATAAAAAAAAAATTCTATCGGAGAAGCGAAAGGAAGTCAGGATGATTGCAAACCACCTAAACAAAGAATTTACAAAGAGAAAGTCAAGTCAAGGACAAGGGTCCAACTGCTGTAACCCTGAAAGACAAAGGAAACAGCATTCCAGCAGCCACTTCTGTCTGTCTCCTGCTTATTTCTCACCTCATGTGTATTGCTCAATGCCATAACTTGCGCCAAATTGATGTCTACACTCTAGGCAGATAAATGTCTTTCGCAAAATGCTAAAATTGAGATAAATCAGAGGAAAATAAAAAAGGTGGAGGGGGTTGAGCCAGCAGCAGGATAGAATGTTGCTAGTGTTGTAAAGCTCCCACAATGTCAATTTTATATGTCATCATTATCGCTGGATCTAATCTCCTCTAAACAAAAGGACTCGTGTCCTAAAATCTCAAACATTCCATCTAACCTGCAGTCAGTGGCCTAACCAAAAAAGTAAAGTACTATTGGAGTTATTATGTGAAGCTGTTTATGATGAAAAAGGTGACGAATAGAAAATGCAAATACTCAAAAACAAAAATTTGGTAACCGTCTCTAAATAAAATACCAAGACGTATACGCGTCCAACTTTGCTAAGTAAAGAAACATTATACAATACTTATTTTGTTCAACCTTGACTTTGAGAGTGTTGCAAAATGTATTAGATAGATAGAGACAGGGAAATCCAGCTTAGTCCTAGAAATCTCCATATTAGGTAGGTCTTGACAGACAACAAGGAATGAATAGTTTCTGCAATTGGGGCTTGGCAACTTCTTACGTCTATACACTTATCATGTGGCAACTATGAAATGGTTCGGTGAGGGGATGGACAGTTAGATGGTGTTTAGATAGGAGAAGTAAAGACATTTTTGTTTCTTTAAAAGTTAAAGTCAATTTCAAAAATCATAAACAAAAATAATTTACTTCGATAAAAATTAAGATTTTTATTTATAGAAATTATTTTAAAATTTTATGTATCTCAATTAATTTTTGATTTTTTTATTTTTAGAAATCGAAAAATTATTTTTTAAATAGTATCTAAACATGATAATAGATTAATATTTTTAATATGCAATTTTATCATGGTTTCAAGGCCCAAAGGATAAACCTCTGGACACGCAAAGCATGGTACAAGCGTATGCTGAGAAAGCTCCTGTTGAGCGCAAGATAACAAGAGAATCGAAACAAGAGAAAACAAGACGAAATAAAAGAAGGTGTTAGATATCAAACTCCCCCACATTCAACTGATACATAGGAGTATCTTTCAAACATTCCTTCATACTTGACTCATCAACTTGACAATGTGTGGGCCGCAATCATGATTTCACTTCCTTTTAACTTATTAGTAAAAGGGAAAAAAAACACGAGTGCTTTTATCACATTCACGGAACCTCTTAAAATAAAATAATACCAAGTGGGGGGGGTGCCTTTTGGACCCTAACTTGGCACCTTCCTAGTTCCTACATTCTCACCTTAGATCATCCATTACTATAAAACCCCTTGGAGGCTTGGAGCCTTTTCACTGTAAGTCTTATCCATTGTATCTTCATCCATCATCTCTTTGCATCTCTTCTCTAATCCACACAAATCAATCACTCCTTCGAGCTTTTTACTAAAACTATGTCTTCCTTTATGTTTGGAGACTGTTTTGATCTTGATTTATCCTTTTCAATGGAAATGGAAATTTCATCAGTAGAACAAGAGAACAATTTTCCAACTCATACGCCGGAATCTTTTGTATCAAGTATGCCGAGTGTTGCAATTGTTGAGATGTGTTCTGTTTGTATGGTTGGAGCTGCTAATGATCAAAGTGGAACAATACTTAATAATGGTGATAACAAAAAAGAAGAAGAAGAAGAATTAGGTAAAGAAATGCCGTGCAAACATATCTACCATGCCCATTGTATTACTACTTGGCTGTCCAGACATAACACTTGTCCTTTGTGCCGTTGTCAGATGATCACAACAACTGTGTTATCATAATCTGTATTATTCCTAACTGCTGTTGAGTTATAACTTACAAAAAAAAAATTAATCTTTTATACAAAGGAAAGAATGCCATCTGGCTTCAGGCGGTGAACCCGATTGATCGAGCGAACCCGTGGCACACACCGCCCACAAACACCCCCTTCGCCGGGGGAGGAAGAGTCAGTGCCTACATTCAAATGGAAAAACCACTTTCTTTAGCATAGTTAATCTCATTCTTTACTCGTATAAGTTAAAAGTGTTAAACCAAAAACTATGTTCATTTGAACAAACCTAGAGCCACAATAATCACAGTGGATTTGTGATTTTTTTTTCACTATATACCGTAAAAGTTTGATAAATTGACAGCTTTGGGAGTTGGGACTAATTTTTTATTATTATTATTTTAGTGAAATAATTGATTTATTATGTTAAAATTTAGCCTATATAAATCTAATCGGATTCTGAAAATTTTATTATTTTAATAAAATATTATTAATATATGGATATAAAATTAGAAGTTATTCATGAAGTTGTGAACCACTTTTTTTCCTCCCAAACGCCAAAGCATTACCACAATAATCATAGATACATTAGTGGATAGGTAGTTGCAAACAGTTTATTGCCATAATCCGATAAATTGCGGCAATTTGTTCCCCAAGGAATGTGTACAAGTTGTGTCAAAATGATATGTTCGGTCAAAGAAATGCATTCCTCCAACACTTTTTGTAAGAAACGTGCAAAATTAGCTGTCCATGTGAAGTAATGTATCTGGCTAGTTGCAAGCTCCAACATATCGGCTTTGTACATCTGATCATTAGAGTCATCACTTTTTATATTTATAAAGTTTAAAAGACTCCCAAAAACTATAGTTATTCAGTTGTTTACTTCCTTACTTTCGTAAAGAAAAAGGCCCAACTAGAAAAATGTGAATGTGCCTTCAGCACTCTTGAAGTTGATAAATACCAGTGGTGCGTGGCAGGTATTATTTGGTAAATCAAATTGTATTTTAATTTTTTTTATTTATTTTTTCGCTTAACAAACAATTTTATTCAATACCAAATTTGTCAAAAATATATAAACCTACACGATTTTTCCAATAGCCAAGTTTTCATCTGAGTACTGATCAAAGAAAAGATTTTTGTTTTTTTGTTCGAATCAGATGTTGAAGAGTTTCGAACTCATACAACATGCAATCAAAACATTTATAACGACTTCTTGAGTTCTCCAGTTTTGAAAAGAGATTTAAAGTTTTAAACATGTGCTTAAATCATAATCCCTTATCACCCCAGCATGCACTAATTGAAACAGACATCTAATATAGCGGTTAAAGGTCAATCCTGACAGTAGTTGGGTTATCGGACCTCATACCGGACGCATATGATACATGGCATGGTCTTAGGAAGATCATCTAAGCAAAAACTATTTTGGCATCTGTATATTTTCTTAAATTGAGGCTTGGCAGAAAAACGAGAACATTACGTTTTTCTTTTGTTTATTTTTTGGCACGAGTAAAACATGAAAACGAAAGCCCTATGGCGTCCCCTAGCTCCAGAAACGGCCCTGGAGTGGTGGCTGCTAATACCACAGAATCTACAGATAAACACAGTAGCTGGCTTCACAAAATGTGCCTAGCTAACAAAAAGCAGGAAAGGTGCAAGTCATGTACATAAAATTTGCCTTTTATTAGTTTAGACTTGACAGTTGACACCTTCCATGATGTGATCAACAACCCTGGTTAAGTTCACTCTATAATATATAAACTACTACATAAATATGAATTCCCAACAGTACTCCATCACCCAAATGAATCTATTTATCCTTTGTTCCAACAAGTTCAATTTGTTTGACTTCAAAATATTGATCCCTCTCTTGTCTTTCCACCAACTCTGTCTCTAAAAAATCCTTTCTCTGTGTTTATAAAATAGATTTCAATCTCAACAATATATCCTATAACTGTCCTCTCTTTGTCTCTCGATCTCTCAATCTCTCTAAATTTATCTCTTTGGGGTAGTGCTTCTGTTAGATCAAAATGTCTTTAGCTTATTCCTATGATGATTGCTTTGACCTTGATCTTGCTCTAACAATGGATATGGAAAGTTATAATACATCATCTGCTGCTCAGAATCTATCTTCTACAACTGCTGCTGCCAAAACAGATACTACTACTTCCGTAATCGTATCCAATCTGCCTACAGTTGCTATGGTGGAGACATGTTCAGTTTGTATGGGCGAGTCAGAAACCAGCACTGAAGAAGGCAAACGACTACCATGTAACCATGTGTATCACTTGGAGTGTATATCTAAATGGATATCTCGTTCTAATAACTCTTGCCCACTTTGTCGTACTCTTATCACTCTCTAATTCACCTCATTATCTTCATCCATGACTCCATCTATTGATGTTCAATGTAATTGTTATATTTTTCTATAATCAATTGTTCTTGCTTCTCTTTTTCTTTTCCTTATAATTGATATACCTAATATATAGCCTTTGTTCACAAAAGCGAGAACATTACAGATACTGGTCTAGCTATAGTCCATAGAAAAGAACATGATCTTGCTAAAATAGCTTCTCAGCCACCCAAACACAAATGATGGTCACTTCCTGCCAGCTAGCTCAAATAAAATGGGCCGGCCCTGAGTTCAACTGTTTAGTCATGAAACAGAACCAAGAAATTTTTCAATAGGCAAACAACACATTTTCAGAATCAGTTAAAGCCTTGCCAAAATGCTTCACGGTGACACCCTATAGCAGATATTGGTCACGGTTAGCAGATGTACCTGATGCTATGTATGAGTATGACGTGATCCAATTGCGTCATACAAAAACTAGAATAATTAAAGGCTGTGGGAGACGCCTAGTTGATGCATATGCTATGATTATTTTAAATCACGTTTTGCATCTACTTAAAAAAATGCGATTCATGAATTTTAGTCTACAAAGAAGTAAACAAAGGTATCAAAGTTAAGGAGCCAGAAACGGATTAGCAGTGGAATCTCTCAACAACCCAATTCGTTGTAAAGATAAAAGGAGGCTTTCATATAGATCTACTTTCATATATGCAACTTTTTGAAAATTGTTATTAGTCTAATTACTTTACTTACAAAATACTATTCTTCACATGTGGTCAAATGTTTTCTTTAGACTAACAAAGTGCAGATTTCATTAAAAGAGGGAGTCACCAAAGCAATGACCCTTTAGTAGATATGATAGAAATTTAGTTGTTGCAAATTACAGCATCCAAGTTACAAATCAAACTATTAAAAGAAAAGCCATCAGACACTGCTGTGGGAAGAAGAGGCCAATTAAACTTTGTGCATTTAACAGAGGTGATCCCTAAATGGCCTGGCATTTCATTCTCTCCTTATGGGCGCCCCCACATTGATATGAGAAGAGTCAGAAGACTTACCATTTCATTCTCTCCCTATGGGCGCCTCATTGCAAAAATCAAGAGATTTCAAAATGAATAGTACCCTACTATGTTACTCTTGTCAATTTAACTTTTTTGTTAAAAAACCAAACCAAACAAACAAAAAAAGTACGGTGGATTTTATATTTATGTCTGTTTTCTTGCCACTTCGACCATTATTGACCGTGACGTTCATGGGGTGTTCAAACTTTAAAGCAACTGCAAAAAAAAATTAAGGGCCAATAAGCAGATACATGGCAGCTATATATGCCAGAGAGTAGTCGCAAGTGGAAAGTATAAGTCGTTGGGTTGGACCAAGACTAGTTTGATGACATACTCAATGACATGACCTGTATCTGATGGCACCAAAGAATACTACTATTTGACATAGTTCTGCAAATGTCCAACCATTTCAAATTTATGAGAGCCTTGTCGATACTAGATTGAGCAAGTGGATACAAATTAGTATCGTCTCTGGAAAAAAAATATTTTTTTAATTTTAATCTAAAAATATTTATATATAAAAATATGATAGTATATATTTTCCAGAGACGTAATGAATATATACGGAGACCAATTAACCTTACTACCGGTTTATTTACAGCTCCCAGATTGAGTCTTATGGACACAGCACTTTCATGAAAACAATGGCTGTTTACCATCTTCACAAATCAAGAGCTTCTTTTAGGAAAATAGTAGGTCACAATTTCTGCGTGGAATAGGTACTCGACGAAAAAAATATATATATAATAAAATATGTTTTAAATAATGAGTTGGACTTAGTTTTTTCATTTAATATCACTAAAATAAAAATTCTACGAGGAATCATTTCAAGCATCACACCTTTACAACCACAAAAGCCAGTCTCCCTTCATGGTAACTTGGCAGTGGCCGTGAAGTCCTTCACCATGAAGAGCGTTATAAGACTTGGCTAGTAAATGAAAAGTAGGAATTCTACATGTCATCCAACTTCTTTTAGGAAAAAAATTAAGATTTTATTGGAAGGAAAAAGAGCAAAAAAAATTATTCTGAATCACTAATAAAATTATTTATCTGCTGGGATAGAAGATCTTAAAGAACATTTGAAAAGATTATTGTTCCTCTTTTTTTATTGATTAAAAAAATAGACGTTGCTTTAAGGAAAAAAAATTATAACTACGATTAATATTATGGTCTAAAAATAATCCAATAGACTTATACATCTATTTGTATCCTAAATTTGCATTATTAGAAATCGGTGCTAAGTGCCAAGCTAGGTGACTATACAACATTTATGGCAAGGATTATTGATTATGTCCAAATCATAGATTTTTATTTGCGATTTGATGTGTTTTTAATGTGGAAATCGAAAGACATGTTGACAAAATCAAACACCACCAAAATAAGAGGCAACTAAACCACACTGCCCTTTGATGTTTTAACAATAGAATCCCAAGTTATCCGATTCTTGATAATTACTCCTCGATTTTAGAAAAAAAAAAAGCGTTTTTATTTTATTTTTGCCTCAAAGAAAGTGAGTGTTTGTATTTTTATATGCTATCTTTTCATATATTTTCTTACTGAAATTAGTTTTGTTAAAAAAGATTTAACAATTATAAAAAATTTGATAGTCATATTTATATTAAATATATATATTTTTAAAGGTAAAACTTTTATAAATATATGTTTTTTAGTTTTTGAATTCATTTTTTTTATTTAAACAGTCATACAAATTTTAAAATATATTTTTTCTGAGAAAAAAAGATTATTTTTATTTGATGAGGAAAAATAAAAAAATTAAAATTTAAGATTTATCAAGTTGGGTTCGACAGAAAAATAAAACAATAAGACTCACGCACATTAATTCATTCGTTGCTCTTATTGGACACATGCTTGAACTTGACAACTAGTTTAACTTTGGACATGGTGTAATGGATTGGAAAATGACTTCTTGATATCGAAAGTAACCTCTCTTTTCTCTTTGGAATGATCAAAGTTAACCTTGATACATATAAAATTGAAGATAAATCCAAAGAACTTGCATTCATGGATAATGCACCATAAATTAAATAATGTTTTAAAAAGGATGAGGAACTAATATTAAACCATAATGGCGTGGTTGTAGTCGTATTTTTTGATAAGATTTTTCTTAGATTGCTCAAGTTAATGATAAAAATATGTACTTTGGCTTGTCTGGGTTGGGTTTTCTCCAGTGCACCATTTTCTGTCCATCATGCATATCTTTTTAACTTTCAACGAGCAATGATGTATCATGTATGCAGGCACGCACTTCGTCTACATACCAAGCATATTCCACGAATGGTTGGACGTTTCTAAGACTCTTTTTTGACCCATATGCTGATATGCACAAACAAAAGTATTCGCTTTTTTCTTTTTCTTATTTGTTGATGCAAAATTATATGGCCAATGATCCATTCTTTGTGATCCAAAAAGTTAAGGATGTTTTAAAAGCCGGTATCGCTGTAGAATAGTGATAAAGTTATTGATGATAATACTAATAATCTGAGTTCGAAATTCGTCAGTACTAAATTTTTTATCGACTGGGAAAAAAAAAAAACTTAGGGCAACTGCAACGGTACGAGTATACCAAATACCAAAGAGTAAAAAAATTTGCTCGTTTTTCATTTTTTACACAACAGTTTTGTGAGTAAATATGATCGCACGTCGTTTTAATTAGACGTCTGTTATAAAACGCTATTATAAAAGAACGTCAGGTGACACGGACGTTTCTCTAGTGGGACGTATGTTGTTGGACGCACATTTGGGTGAGCGTTTCATATTCTGGAACCAGACGCACTTATAAATGAGCGTTTGCATTCTCGTATGCTTCCTTAATCAAACATATGTTTAACGTCCATACTAATGGACGTTTAGTGATATACGCTGTGCCTAAAAGACGCCTAAATGCCAGAAGCCCCTTTATAATAGCGTTTAGTATTGAAACGTCCACCAACAGAAGCGTGAGCTGAGTTTCACGTTCACCTAAAGAAGCGTAATGAAGCACGTCCACCAGTGTAAGCGTTAATAAGACTGGTGCTCCGGCGCTCTCCTAAGAGAGCTTCTGGTGCTCCGGCGCTCTCCTAAGAGAGCTTCTAGTGCTCCATCGCACTCCTAAGAGAGCTTCTGGTGCTCCGGCGCTCTCCTAAGAGAGCGTCTGTTATCTGACGTCTTTTTAATAGAACGTATGATACACGAACGTTATTTCAGTAGAACGTTTTAACCAAACGCTCATTTGGCTTGCGTTTCTTCTGCCAGCGTTCTCCTAGTGAAGCATTACTTCATACGCATTCTTTTGTGAGCGTCTCATCAAACGCTTTTCAGCCACTGCGTCCGTGTTTCAAAACGCTTTCATAAGGAAACGCCTTTTGTTAACGCCCAATTAGAAGAGCGTGCGAGTATATATAAGATTTGGAGAAAATTTTCTCTGGAACAGTGGTTTTACTCGCCTCATTCCTATATATACTCGTCCGTTGCGGTTGATTTTGGGCGACCAAAGAATAAATTTAATCTTTACTCTTTGGTATAGTCGTCAGCTGCAGTTGCTCTTAGCAACTCAAAGCCCATATATCGCCTATAATAAGTGTTATCTACGAGTTAAATGCCAATCTAAGAACCGATCAAAGTCAACAGCTATGAAAAAGAACATCTGGATTAGACCACGGCTAGGGCTGCACAGGAACCGACCTGAACCGAAGAACCGGACCGGAACCGAAGAACCGGACCGGAACCGACGGAACCGTACCCTATAAAAACCGAACCGAGGGTACAGGGTACGGGGTACGGGTACAAAAAATAGGAACCGAGTATAAGGGGGTACAAGGTACAGGTACATGCTCAGAACCGACCTGTACCGGACCCAAAGAACCGATCAAGTGATACTAAAGTTTGGAACTGTTGTTTGGAAAATCTCATAATAGAATACAACATATATAAAGCACACCGTGCTCATCATCAAAAGTTTTTGAACACCATAGAGGGTCTCATCTAAAAGATCTTACAGGGAAGAGAATCAATCGAAGTTCTGAATGTGATGATACCCTACAGAGTCTAAGTTATACTAAATTGCAACAAGTAAACAAGTTCTGCATGTGATGAAATTCGTACTACTAAGTTCTGATTTTTCTGAACCCAAATAAGAAGTTAAGAATTCAATAGTTACTTAAGTTACCTGAGCGGCTGAGCCTTAGGAAAGCGACCGCCGAGATTAAGTAGCCATCACATTCGACGGAACCACCAAACTTTTTGTGTTTGTGTTTATTTGACGGAACTTAATACTGTATACATTTTGCAATTAGATTGAAATGGTAGAAACACTTAAACTTTTTTTTTTATTTTATTTCAACAATTTACATTTAAATTTTATATGTAACCCAAAAAAAATAAAATAAAAAAGGGTACAGGGTACGTACCCGGAACCGGACCAAGGGTACAGGGTACAAAACCGAAACCGGACCGAGGATACAGGATACAGGTACAAAATTTAAGAACCGACTATGGGGAGGTACAGGTACAGGGTTTCACCAAGAACCGAGCCGAACCGACCTTTGTGCAGCCCTAACCACAGCTGCTACTGTGTACCGAATTGTTTACTAGTGTACCAATCCAAAACTAATTAGTATTTTATCTTATATGAAACCTAATGCATCCTTAAACAAATTGGTACTCCCCGTTAACAATGTTAAAAACCCTATACGAACAAGACAAAAGGCTGAACAGTTTAAAAATTTAGTTAAATATTGTTACATGGTTTTCCAATCCCGTAGATCCAACGATAAAAATAATTTTGTTTTATATGAATTCAGTAACGAATTTTAGTAACCCTCGATGACAGTTTTCAACTTGACTTCTTTTAGAGTACAAGTTTTAAAAGATTATCGTCAAAAGAAAACCACTTTTAGAATAAAATATACACACTTATAATTCAGATTACTATAGAAGTGATGTTGAGTACAAAATTCGAATTGTAAATAGTAATGCCCAACAATTTTATGCGAGGATGTTTTCATGGCATACTTTTCATATGGGGTAGGAAATTAGTTGTTCGTTTGACATAATCAAGATGTCATTTTCAAATTTCCAACCCAGCAAATTGCGAGTACTACTTTTATACATTTAATTGACAACTCATTAGCAAGAAAAAAACACAATATGAGAAATTTTTCTTGATTTCCTTGATTTTTAGGAAAACCAGGGTGTCATCGAGGACGACTATGATGAGATTCAATTTTCCCGATTCGCTTTCAAGAGCTTTGGATGATTCTTTCGACCTCGATTTAGTCCTTGAAGATCCGGCACAAGTTGTTACTACATCAACAACAACAACTAATAATGATAATTTGAATGATCACGGCGAAATCGATTCGGTTTCAACTAAGCAAACGGTAGACATGATGCTAGTGGTGTTGATAGAAAATGATAATAACAGTAATCATCGGAGTTGCATGGTTTGCATGGATCGGTTTCCGGTTGGAACTAGAGCAAAGTCTTTACCATGTAATCATATTTTTCATGATCATTGTATTTTATCTTGGTTAGGACAACACAATTCTTGTCCGCTATGTCGATCCGAAATTGTTATAAATTTTGGATAAACCTATTGTTGAAATCAAATGATCCATATAAAATCGGGCAAAGGATACATCAGTTATGCCTATTGTACCTTGAAATTTGATTAGTGTCTTGTTTTTCCTCTTCCTGGTTACAAAGTATAATCAGTTCCGGTTCGAATCGGATCCGTTCTAGGGGGTTTCTTGTTCCAACGTTCTATTATTTTTTCTTTTTTTCTTTCGATTAAAGCATTGAAGTAGTAAAATATGAGAAATAATAAATTGGAATCAGTTAAACCGGAACCATTTTCAATTCTTTGAATATATGAAAAAATGCCCAAAATTAACTAGATTGCTAAAGGCAAGTACCGATACCAGTGGGAAGGGTACCCACTTATTTAGACGGGTATAGCAATCATGAAGGTTGAACGAGGATTTTGAATCGGGAAGTTTTAGGCTCGGCTTTTAGAGTTGTTACTGGTAGAAAGAAATCGCCCCATTTGTCAATTCCCATGAAAATTATTTAGGAGCTAATATGTGGAATCCAAATCAGGACATTTTTTTGTTCGGTTCCAGGTAAGTGCCGCTATAAGTCTAATGGGGTGTTTGGATTGTAGGAAGGGAATCCTATTTCTATGAATTTTATTCCCTAATGAGGGGAATCCTAAATCCATCACCCTATGGGTTTTGAATTTCTATTTCTTTATTTTTTAAGAATTATATTTTTAATCATTTTTATTTTTATTTACCAAAATAAAATTGTACTTCCAAAAAAACTAATTTCGACCAAACACGTTTTAAATCGCAAGTTATCTTATTCATTGTGCATCAAATTTAATTGCAAAGTTTAAAGCAAACACCGCATGAAAATGAAACGAGGGCTGCTGAGCCACCACGACATCTTGACTTAACGTGTGTGTGTCTAGATAATACTTGAGTTATGTCTACTTAGAGTGGATTATCTTAATCTTAACTAAAAAAGTGCAACTTTCACAACATGGGAACGTGATTGGTTAGTTGTGATCACCTACCCACCACCAATGGAAAAAGTGATCAGATTGTTCTTTACCTAAAGAAGGAGAGAAAAATCTCGTTGTCTTTTTTATAAACGATTCTAAAACAGATCTTAAATAATGTGGCTTCTCGTAAATGTAGATTTGGTTGATTTTCCCTCATTTGTTGAAAATTTGGTGTATCTTAACACTTCTATGGTTACTATAAAAATAAACAGTTTCCTATGTTGTTATTGTTATTACTTGTCAATTTAAGTTATTTTCCAAAACAGAAAAGATGAATAAACGTGGAAAAAAATTGGTAACTCACATAGATAGGACCCAAACCACCCCCTATAAATTCCTGGAGGGCAGGGCCCTCCAATCTGTGGCTGGGCGGTTTTTTAGATGGACGTCCAGAGTCCAGAATCACTGTTTCCAAAATTAAAAAAAAATATTTTTTATTTTTTTATTTTTTTATAAGTTAAGGTCTTTAACAATGCTAATTGTCAGCCTCAACTATCGGTCTGAGCTAGATAGAAGGAATAGACCAGTACATAGAACAGATGTTTACCTTGGTCCAATGAGCCAAAGCATGAGCAACAGAATTACATATCTGAGGCTGAAAAGAAAATTTGCATACAACAAGTAGGGAAACAAAATATTTGGTATCCTTAAAAATGGTATCTATCTTTGGATTTCCTTCAAATCTTCCCAGATAAATTGGTCCATCAGAGACTTAGCATCACTTTCAATGATGATGTGAGTAATCTTTATCTCCACTGCTTTTTTTAAAGTGTCCCAAACAGCACGAGCTTCAGATTCTTCGGCTGAAAATACTTCAAAGATCATTGAGGCACAAAAGGAAGCTTTATTTTCAGAGTCGTGCATCACATATCCTGCATCATTTTCCAAGGTTAAGTCATCAAAGGTACCATCAGTATTGTATTTTATTCATCCAAAAGGTGGGGGCATCCACTTGTCAAGAATAGGGATAACTATACTATTAGGGATCTGAATGGTAGGAGAACTAGAGATAAGCATGGATTTAGCTCTTCTAATCACATCCTGATGGGATTCCTTACTAGAATTGAAGATCAAGTTATTTCTACTACTCAGCAGAGACCAGAGAATATTAACAAAAATACTATGCAGGTCATCATGAAGTCTAGAGATAGGGTCAACTAACCAGAAATAAAGTCAATCAAATAAATATTTATCCAGGAAAATGGAAGTATTAGCACAAAAGTTAGAGATAAACCAAAAACGACTAACCAAAAGACACATCACAAGTGCATGCATAATGGATTCCTGAGAAGCAGCACATCTAGGACAATTCACAGACAACATATGCATCCTAGTATGAAGAACAGTTCTAGCATGAAAGGCATTTTTTTTATCTTTCCATATGAAGATTTCAACTTCATTAGGCACCTTCAACTTCCAAATACACTTCCAAAGATTGCTACCTGGGGAGGGTCTATACCCTCTGAGCCCCATGTAGGCATATTTCTAGGAAAATATACCATTCGTTGAAAGTTTCCAAGCCTCCTATCAGGAGTTAAACACTGGCTTAAGGGGATAGTGATAATCTTCTCGACATAAACATTATCAAAATGGGTATTAAGTCCAAGTTCTAGACTCTTTATCAATAAAATAAGAGACTTTAACATTAGGGTCAGAGGGAACCAAAGGATTAGGAGAAGCAGATCCCAAACTTGGGATCCACTTATCACACCAGGGATCAATAAATTTTCCATCCCCAACAATCCAAGATATGAAAGGCTTAATGATCTCTTTAATAGTGTAAAGACACTTCCAGGTCCAGGAACAGGCACCAGAACATTTAGCATTAAGAAAATCATTCATATGGAAGTACTTAGCTTTTACAGAAACAACAACTGAGAAGTTAAGATTCTCAATAAGTTTCCAGACATTTTTGGATATCATGGCTAAGTTGTTAAACTCAGCTTTCCTGAAGCCAAGACCCTCTTCAGACTTTGGCGTACACAGAGTGTCCCATCCAAGAAGATGAAGTTTTCCATCTATTGGATCTAGAGTTTCCCCAACCAAAATTTACACAAATGGGAATTCATCTTCCTGCAAAGGTGTTTGGGAATCAAGAAAGTTCTCATTTTCTAAAGAGGGATGGCCTGACCAACATGATTGACTAGGGAAGTTCTAGCAGCCTGGGAAAGCAATTTATGAAACCAAGAAAAGATTCTGGCATCAATAAACTGGAGGATCCCCATATGGGTTTGGATTTTAGAATATTTAAAATATATAGGGGTACCCATACACTTTTCTCCCAAGTCACGAGAAACTATGTTCAGAATGCCAGAAAGCTGATTCATCATAGGTTCATGAATTTTTTACTAAACAATATCTCAGATTTGTCAAAATTTATTTATTGACCAGAAGCCAGAAAATACTTATGCAAATAGTCTTTTATAGTTTGAAAATCTTTGACAGTGGTTTTAGAAAAAAAGAAGGGAATCATTAGCAAATAAAAGGTGAGTAATGCTTGGAGCATTCTCACAGATTTAACTCTTTCTACAAGGCCTTTGCTAGTTAGGGAATCAATGTAGGCAGACAAAGCTTCAAAACAAATGATATAAAGGTAGGGGGAAAGGGGGTCTCCCTGTCTTAATCCTCTTTCAGGCTTAATGAGGCCATTAGGAACCCCATTAAGGAGAACAGAGTAAGAAACATTAGTAAGGCATTGACCAATCAAATTGATCCAGTAATCATTAAGACCTATTGTTTGTAAAACATTTTCAATGAAAGACCATTCCAGTTTATCATATGCCTTATACATATCTAGCTTAATTATTGTTATACCTTCTTTTCCCTTATGATGGTTAATATAGTAAATAACCTCATGATCCAAAAGGATATTATCAGAAATAATTCTTTTAGGAACAAAAGCACTTTGATTTTGGGAAATGAGATTATCCATAAATGGTTTTAGCCTATTATCCAAGGTTTTTGAAAGAATTTTGTAAATAAAATTGCATAACCCAATAGGTCTATATTGTGAGACCAATTCAGCAAGTGGCACCTTTGGGATTAGAGTAATATTGGTATGATTGAGATATTTGGCAGTATGCCCTGTCCTGAAACAGGTTTGAGTTATATCAATCATAGCCTCACCCATTACATCCTAATATTTTTGGTAAAAGAGATCAGTAAAACCATCTGGGATGAGGATTTTTTTCCTCATTTGAAAAACAACGTTTTCAATCTCCTCAACAGTAAGTTGAGTGTTTAGACATTGGTTTTCATCAGTAGAGAATTTATTTGGGAGATCATGAAGGATTTCATCCTAAAATTGTTGGGGGTCAGAAGAGTAGAGATTTTTGAAATAGTCCACAAAAGAACTACTAATACTATATCTATCAGTTAGAGTAGTACCAGTAGAATATTTAATCCAACTAATGGCATTCCTATTTCTACTTAATAGAGTGACTCCGTGGAAATATGAAGTATTTCTGTCTCCTTCCATGAGCCAAACTTCTCTGGATTTATCTTTCCAATACAATTCTTCTATATTATAGAGGTAGGCCAATCTAGCTCTTATACGGGACAAGGAGTTAGAAACAGTGGGGTTGGAGACTGTATGAAAGTAAGTTCCTCCCTAGTGGTAGATATATTAGTTTGAATATTAATAAAGGAGGAATTATTCTACTCTCTAACGTCTTTTATGGTATTCATTAGCTTAGCTCTTAATCTGTAAGCAGGTGAACCACCACATTAGCAGACTAGGAATTAGCTATGATGTCCCTACAGGTTGGATCTTCAATCCACATAGCCATAAAATGAAAAGGTTTAGGCATACAAACAATATCAAAATTAAAACCTATGTGCATAGGACAATGGTCATAGAAATCTCTTGGAATGTTATTAACACAGAATTTAGGAAAAAAATATTCAGCAGATTGATTGATAAGGCACCTATCTATTCTTTCAAGGATTAAATCAGTTCCCGACTGCATGGTAGACCAAGTGAATATAGGGCGAAACCAGAATCATGTAAGTCAAACATATTATAGAAATTTTTAAGATTAGATAAATCATCATCACTAAGTTAAATTCCGCCACTTTTATCCTCGGGACCTAAAAGGGCATTAAAATCTCCTACCACAAAGTAAGTTTCATCTGGGGGGAGAAGCTATCATGCATTGACTATTCCAAAAAGCCTCCCTAAGACTATTGTTTGGTTCACCATAAATGAAGTATATGTGACAGGTCTTGGAATGTATAATATCCCTAGTTGTACCATAGATGCACCTATAGTTGGATTATAAAATACTCAAGATGATTTCTTTTTTCTAAGCAAGAACAAGGCATCCACTTCTTCCAACACAAGTCACATTAAAAGCGCAAGGAAACCCCATATTTTTAAGCTTTATGGCAACAATATTCTTTTGCATTTTAGTTTCAGATAAGAACACAATATCTGGGTCTATGTTCCTAAGCAAAATATTTAGCTCTTTATTGGCAGTTTTTTACCAAATCCCCTAACATTCTACACCAACATATTAACATTATTAACTGGGAAGCAAACATTGATATTAGGCAGATCATTAGCATAATCATTTAGAAGAGAAGGATTGTGGCTATTAACCTGATTGGTGGATTCAGAGCTCCCATTAAGCTGAGTATTGGCAGAGTCACCACTCCTTTGAGAAGTATGGGCACCATTTGGATCCAGAGCAGAAGTATCCTGAGAAGAGTTGATGTGGGCGCCATTGCTATTAGAAGTATTGCCAGAAGCTCCATTAATGCTACCATGAGGATGAATGGGAGGGAGAATACCCAAATTGGTAATGGGTGGAAAGAGATTGTTGTAATCAGGCTGATAGATACATTTTTGTGTATGATTTAATCTCATATTTGTTTTAAGTTCTCAATTTTTGTACTAATATTGTTATTTGCTCTGTTTTTAGGTATTTTTTAGAATTAATAATGTTGGAAAAATTGGGCTTAAAAAGTTATAAAGGAACCCCCCAAGACTTTGATAAAGGCACTCATGCTTTGGATTAAAGGCACCCACTCTCTTTTATAATTCAAAAGATATTTTTGATTGGAAAAAATATCTTATCTTCTGGCCGAGTAAACTTTGTGATTTGGAGGAGAATTTCAAGGGGATTAAGGCAAGATTATTTTCTTGCCTTAATAGTAAGATAGTGTACGATATGTGGATAAGTCAGAATCAACAAAATATTCTCTCGAACAATTGCTTCTCAAACAAAAATCAAAAACAAATAGGGAAGATCGATCGGGAAACTTGATTTTTTTCTATCTTTTCAATTGTTGTTAGAATAACAAAAGAACCAACGTGAAGTTTTTGAATGAGGTACGATTCCCGAAGCTCGTTGTAGAAACAACGTGAAAAGAAAGGGAAAGAAGATTTGATCCCGTGAATATTTGCATTAAAAGAAAATTTTGTGATGATTAAGGAGAAGATTTGAGAGATGTACTGTGGTGATGGTACAAATAGAGGTCAAAGGGAAGTATCCAGGGAGGTTGGCAGAAGCCAGGAAACCACGAAAATCATCTCAGATAAAGTCTGTAATTTTTTATGGATCTTGAAGAGAAGAGGGAGACGAATAAGATACAACGCTTGAAAACTGACGTTGAAATTTTTTACCAATTCCTTTGTATTCAACAATTTTTGCTACAAAGATAACGACAGTTCTGTGTTTAATTCTTTTGAAAGGTGTCGTTAATTTCTTATTGAATTCAATACCTTTGTATTACTTCAGTGAGGCAACCGGTCTGTTCTTCTTTTACTGCACCTGAGATTAGTCGTTATATCAACAAGATATTAAAGAACCATTGTAAGTTTTTCTTGTTTAATAAATTTGAATGATCTATCAATTGTATTTTATACTTATCTCTATGTGTGGGTAATCTTTTTCTGTTCTAGGGTAGAGGAAGAAACTATTTTTGATGTGTACATTTAATATTTATTTCTTATACACAATTTACTCTATTATTTGTGTTATTCAGTGTTTAATAATTTCTCTTCTAAATATGCTTCATAATAATTGTTTTGAATAATTTTTAAGCTATTGATCTTTTATAAGCGAATGAGATTATATTTTTGTGCAACAAAGAAAGTCGTATAGTTAATTTTAAACAGTATATTTTCCAAAACATGAGATTGGGTTCAATATGGTTTTGGGTAATTTGGGAATAATTGTTTGAGATAATAGATTGTTTATTTAAAAACATCGGAAATAGTAGAATCCGAAACCCTAGATTTTTCTCTTCCTGGTTGATTAGTTTGTATAGTTATTTTATCTTTTTATTTATTTAATATATTCATTAAAAATCATTCTTTTTTTTTGTTATTAGCACACTAGTTAATTAAAAACTTGAAACTACGATTTTGAAATCCCTGTGGAACGAACCATACTTGCATATTGTCTCATCGACAGCTGTGCTCTTGCGGTATAAAATAAAATTCTCATCAAGTTTTTGTGCCGGGGATTTAGAAATTGTGATTTTTAATTTTTCCTTAATTGTGTGTTAATTAGTTTATGATTTTTTATATTTTTATTTTTTTATTTGGGTATTTTTCATATTTTTGATTGCAGGAGCTATTTTACATTTATTGTGAAATAGAAATTTCCTTCCAAAAAAGGTAAGTATCTAAGATTTTATTTGATTTATTTTTGTAAATAAGTATATTAGGTAATATTTTCATTCCTTAGATTTTATTTTATATTTAGTTATTTTATTTTATTTTATTTTTGTATATTAAAAAAAAAAACTGTGCGCTCACCAATTGCATCGTCAGACTACAGATTTTAGGAAAACCAGTGGAAAAGTAAGTTGAACCTGTGTTGTTGGCCTTATGGGAGTTACCAGCTGAAATTCCATAAGCCTTACCCTCGTACCTTTGACCAGTCTTAGAATGTAGGTATATTTTGCTAAGGTAACCTGAGCTTACTTATATTAGTCGACCTTGCATTTGCATTTCCACCATAAAAAAATGTCAAACTGGTATTAAGAGGACCAATACAATGAATATCAGACGTGAGTTTCAAAATGGACAATATCCTTACTATGACCATAATGTGGATAGTACTTGGGACCACTACCGACCCTCTAGAGGTTATGGTTCAGACCAGGGTGATCTCAATTACTATTCGCACGTGCACCAGTCATACGAACCACAAAATGAGCAATAATATAATTGAAATTTGAGTTCTCCATCCCTGGAGGATTTAATGAAGCAGTTGCAACATAATACTTCCTATGATTAATGTCTTTCTTTAGAAGATTCTCTTAAGAAGTTGAGTGAAAGTTCATATAGGAGTGACGTATTAATGGAGAAATTTTATGAAGAATCATTTAGGTGTGAACTAGATCGTAATAAAAGACTTGCATCTTTAAGTACCGCTCTCAGTGAACTCAATACACGTTAGATGAAATTGAAGAAAAATAACGGTTAGCTGTTAATATTGCTCAAATGAACTTAATTGTCAAAATAGTGTTTTCAATTTTACCCTTGATAATAATGATAAATATTTACCTAATCTAGAGCGCGAGGTTATAATGAGTAACACTACTAGTTTAGATAAGGTTTAACCATCTTCATATTATTATGAAGAGAATGTTAATGAAGAATTTGAAATCCGTAGTCATAATGATCAGGAAATTTTTGCACTCTTTGTGCCTCATGATAACAATGATATTTCTAGTTCTGATCCTAATAATGTTAATGATTATTTACCTATACAAGAGGAAAAGGATTTAACTAGAGATACCATTGTTATAGACGGTGAAATATTTCCTTGTTATTATGAAGACGATGATGGTTTAGAGGAACGAGTTTACCCTGAGACTAGTGTTTTAGAGTCCAACGACTCGAAGACCATAGTCCCTGATGAAGATGATAGACTCGTACAGATTTTAAATATGAGTGAGGATGAACCATCCGATTATAACCTAGAAGAAGTAATTGACCATTTTCAGGAATCTAACGATTTAGAAATTAGGGAAATTGTGGCTAGTCTATCCAAGGACACTGAAAATTCTAAGTTTGGGGGTGATTATCATTCTCCCCGTGTTTTACCTTTGACTTTTAAAATGATTCCTCGCTTGGGACTTGATATATGTGCCTCTACCATTTTACAAGATTATCTTCATACACGTTTTCCCGAACCTAATCATGTCCAAAAAGAAATTCAGTCGTCATAAATCCATCCTTTGGTTCATGTGGTTTACCCAGGTGATAATACCATTATTGAAAAAAAAAATTCCACCAAATACCTTTCTACCAAATGTGGGAACATATGAACTTCAAATGTGTCATATATTAAATTTTGTTAAACCTAATTATTATAGGAAATCTGAACCGGCATATTTTCATGAGAATGCCCACCACTATATTATATTCCATTGTGGTCAACCGAGTGAGTCAAAGTCAATTGACTTCAAGGATCCGCAATTATTCAGATTATTATTGTACGATTCGTAAATTGTGACTAATCCTTTCTTGGTCTGGCTGAAGACTTTAAACTTAGCGCTTTATGGGAGGCAACCCATATATTTTTGGTACACGGTGCTGGTAATATATTTTCATATCTCTTTACTATGGTCATTATTAATATTTGTTCATGCTTTCATTCATTTATCTTTAGAACATCGAGGATTATGTTCAATCTAAGTTTGGGGGTAAGGGAGAAATTTTTTAAAAATTTTGTTCCAAAAACTGCAAATGTTAGAAACTTATGAATAATTCAGGATGACATTGACCATTCTAAGTAGATGGAAACAAACTTCTTGGCTATATGAGTTGAGGGACCCAGCTAAATGGTCTATTCATAAAAGGACAAAGCTCAGGTGTTAGTAATAACATGATAGTCGTCACCATATCTCGGAGTCGTCACCATATCACGTTCTATTTTTATTTTTGCAAATTTTTGTGTTTCTCTAAGTGATTTGGTGAGGCATTAGTATCGCCTTATTGTCGCTAGAATGAATTAGAACGATTGAGATCAAGCCCCATTATTTTAATTAAACTTGACCAATAATTAAAAAAAAATGACATTTGGATAGCAATATATGTGTGTTCTCCCTGCCTCTGTCGCCTAAGCAAGCATGGAACGCAGGATCCATGAGAACTATCATGTAATATGCTGACAAGGAGCATGCACTTAGACTCAAAATATCTCATCATGTTGTCGGGAAAAAAATGAAACAAAAAAAGTAAATATATATATATATATATATATAATTGTATATATTCAATAAATCGACCGTTGGGACCCTTGTATATACCAGCTGAGTTGATACTTGAATTAGGATTCAGACTAGTGGGTACGTATCTCAATCCATTAAAGTTCATCTTGGCATGATCCATACATATATTCTGGGAATCACCGTTCACCTCAGTAAACATATGCACAATTCTATCTCCATACCATCTTCTTAATCTATCCATGTGATTGTGGTTTGTTAAATTCCGGGTAGCGTGGTCTATTGTATGACTTTCTGAGTAGTGCTTTCTTTTCTTATATATGAAGTTTAGTACATTTGAGTGCAAACTCATATACAACAATTGGATTCAAAACAGGGTAACTCCTCCCATAGCCAAAGAATTCGTATCCAACTAAATAGAATGTTTAGTGTGTACCCTTAATTGTTCACAAGTAGCTAAAATTTGGAGTAAAGGTTTTGTGGGTATATCTCTTGTAAACCCTCACGAGAAAAAAATCGTCCATTAAGGCCACTTAGGGGTTTAAAGGCTTGTTGCACACGCTAAGTGCAATCGCGATGCCTGCGACACTGATTAGGTTTTTTTATTTTCTAGATTAGATTTGTTCGAGGACTAGCAAAGGCTCAGAGGTGATAATGCTTTCAGGGGGAGTGACCACCATGATATTTAGAGCTGGTTTAGTTGCTCTACTATGCTTTCGGAGATCGTTAATCTTTCGTTTAAGATTAGATAAAGTATCATGTTCAGCTGCAAGAGATATAACTTATTCTCTGAAGAGGGTAGGCAATTGAGACACAAAAGCAGGTTTCTCAGTAATATTGAAACGTATAGCAGAAGTACTGGCACAGACAGGTTTCAATGTTTCCAAGTGAGAAATAGTGGGATTATCATCCTTGTTGATTATCTGATGTTGGGGAGCTTGCAAAGAACTGGTAGAGATGGAAATATTGTGGTCTTGGATTGAGCCTACATCATAAATTATTAGAGAAAAAGATCTATTGGGGTTCTCCATGGGCTTATCTCTGGGAACTCCTTCATCAGTGTTACTAGGAGTAACGGTAGTATCTACATCTTTACCCTTAGCCAAAACAGAAGGGGGTGATAACTCATCCTGAGTTTCCATGACAAATCAACACGATTTGGAATAGCAGCTTCAGGATCAGTAGTAGGAATAACTTCATCTGTCATGACTTGAGGTTGAAGGGGCATCCACCTGGAAACTCTTAGAAGAGAATAATGAGCATTAAAGGGATGACTTGATTCTCCTTGAATATTTTTCAGTTTAGCATGTTTTCTTAGACAAATAACATCTATATGATCAAAAATATGGCAGGAAGTACAGAAAAATCTTGGAACCATGAAGTAACGATATTCAATGAGAAATGGCTCTATTCTCCCTCTGGTAACCAAGTGAATCCCCGTAGGAAGCGGTTTCCGGATAGGAACACGTACACAAATCTTGATGTTTTTCTTCAAATGATGATTCACATAGGGTTCTTTAGCGTCAACTAGTTCTCCCATCTTGAAAGTTAGAGTCGTAAGATCTTCAAAATTAGTACATTATTTAGGAACATTGCACAGAATCGGCTACATCAATTCATCTATGAATGTTGTTTGGCAGTTATTTGTCCATCCTGAAGCTGGAATAGTTCTTAGAACAATGAGGTAGCCACAAACAAACCATGGCCTCTGAGATTCCACTTTGTTGAAGTCACTTTCATCCAAAAATCTTATAAGGACCTTGTTTCTCAAACCACTGAAAGTAGTAACAGTAGGTGTTTGGATGAGAGGCCATTGAGAACAAATATAGAAGTTGTAGGAACAAGAAATTCACCATACACATAACCCACCATGCACTATTTCCAGTTATTTTCATTCTCAGACAACACCAAAGTTTTATCAATGAAGACGGGTTCAGTGAGGGCGGAGGGAAGGCTTAGAGGGATGGTGAGTTTTTCAGCCATTTGGGAAGAGAGTTCTTAAATATCTTTCTCAGTAGGTTTGGGTTTACCATCAGTGTTGATGTTCTCTATAAAATAGAGTTGAGATACTAAAATATTGATCGAAAAGTTATGGTTGATAGAAGAGAGTTGGGGATGATATGTTGAATATTTGATATTGAAGAGTATATATACTCTCAGCTTAAATAGATAGCACCAAGTGATAGTGGTACCAACACTACGAAAATAAAATTTCATGAAGATACTGATACTGACATAGGATATTTGAAACTGCAAAGGTGCAACCTTAAAATGGGAAAGATTTGGTTGTGAACCATGACCCCACGACAAATTGGATTTGTTTGTCACATGTTGTTGAGCATCGTTTTTAGCAAAATAGAGATTGCTGACCATTACCCCCTGGATCATATAGCTGATGCAAGAGGGATGAAAAATCCTATGGTCAGATAGAATTCTAGAACAATAAATGTGTTTGTTTGTTAGCCAACAAGAGGGATAGAAATTGCAGAAACTGCCAACTGATATTAAGGTTAAGACATAGGACGCAAAGCAATATTGTTTGAAAAAATTGGAGGGAATTATTTGAAAATATTGCTTTAAAATTGGGGGGAATTTGGTGGTCAAAAAATAATATTGACCAGAAGGAAAACAATTTATGGGGTAGAAGTGTTGGGGAGTTGAATAAGTAATTTGAAGTAGATTTGTCAGGTAGCAAAACGGAAGACATTCCGTCCTACTTCTAACAATACCGATGCCTCTTCTCAGGTACTTGCTGGTCTGAATATGCATAATTTTTTAAAAAATTATTGTTAATGCCCATTTAAACTTAATCGATTAGGTGAACCACCCATAAATTTCTTAATGGTAGCCCTGGGTATGATTAAACACGAGAGAAGATAATGAATGAGAGATTGAAAAGACAAGTAACCAAAATAATGATGGTTATGGAAACGGTGCCAAGGATATTGGGAATGGAAGAAAGATGAGAATGGTTATAATTTTTCTGGAGAGGATGAATCAAGCCTTGAATAAGAATAAATTGCCAAGAGACGGGGTGTTTCACCAAATGCCATAAATAACATTTAATAACCAATTTTAGGGTTCTTAAAAGGAGATTACATACCCATTCTTCAAATTAAACCAAGAGAATTTCCGAAACAAAAAAGAGAACAAAAGAGAGTTAGGATTAAAGATGGATGATCAGAATAAAAATGATAATGTTGCAAATGGAAATAATCAACCATCTGCAACATTTGATCATGTAAGGAGGATTGCACAGACATTGGAGACTCGTAAGATAGAGTTATTGAAGAATTATTTGGATATTAAGATTGCAAGAAGTAATCGTGTACTATAGTATCAAAGGGTTCGTCAGGAGAACGAGGTTGATTTCTCTTTATGGAAGCGTAAAAGATAAGCAAGAGATAAGAGGAAGAGGCGTGAAAGATATGAAAAAGATGATGATGATTACATATGGAAGAAGACCCGAAGTGCAATTGAAAGTGATTCCGATGAATCAAAGCAAAGAGGAGCGAGAAATTAAGAGTTCATAGAAGAGTTAAGAGGAGGATGGGAAGGATGTGAATGATTCACATGTTTTTGAAAATGCATTGTATGAGCGGTACTTAGCCAAAAAATCCAATCGTCCACTTTTTGCAAGAACAATGCAAGAGCGATTGGATGTTGATTCTGATGGGGAAACTGTTGAGGGGGTTGACAGGGATGGAGAGCCAATAGAGATTGAAGAAGATACCAAAATAAGCGATGAGGATGAGTCTTCATATGATTCCGAATTCATAGGGTTATGGTCCTGTTGCATCAACAGGAAGTGAATACAGCCTTTGCAATAAAGGGGACGATGATAGCTATGATGGGGAGGATTGGTGAAGGTCTTCCTTGGGGCATCAAATAGATCAGAGGTATTAAGCTTTTTAAATTGCTTGATATGAGAATTTATGTTTTTCAAATGTAGATCTATTTGGTGCTTGCTATCTCCTTTGCTGACTGTTTTCTGGTGGTGGACTACTTCTTCAGTTTTTTGAGTTGCGCGGATGGTTAAAGCTTACTGTGAATGTTTGTTGATATGGAATGTTTATAGGAATTTGTATTTTATTTTTGATAGTTTGTTGGAAACTTTTGGTAGAAATTTTTTGTTGTTTTGAACCGAGAATCACTTAGTTGTTGCAAGATGACTCTATTTAGTTTGGTATTTTGGGGTTTGTGAGTAATATGGTTATATAATTATATCTGGTTATGGATGAATGAAAGAATGTTTTTGTTGGTAAATGATTAAAGCTTATGTAAAGTTTATAGATTGAAGTTAGGAATAAGGTAAACAAAACTACAATGTGGTCGAAAAGGTTGATGGATTGTTGAGAAACTCTCCAGGAGAAACTTTTCATAGAGAGAGATTATTTATTATTACCGAGAAAGAAAAATGATATTTCTTGTGTGATGGATTTATGTTTTTTCTTTTTTTGCCACTTTGACTATTATTGACCATGATATTCAGGGGATGTTTGAAGCAATAAGCAGACACATGGCAGCTGTATGAGAGAACTAGTCCCGAAGTCGCAAGTGGAAAGTGTAAGTCGTTGAACCAAGATTAGTTTGATGACATACCCTATGAACTTCATCTGATGGCACCAAAGAAGATATTATTTGACATAATTCCGCAAAAAAGTAACAATAACACATTTAAATCAGTCTTCTCAGTAATGGATATGATGTATATTTCCAGACCAACTGACCTTACCACGGATTCATTTGTAACCCATAAAGCTAGGAGCAATTCTACTTGTCATCTAATTTTTTTTGTGGATAAATCAAAATTTTATTTAAAAAGCGTATGTCGATGTGTTACAATAATTATACAGTTTTTGGACGATGATACTAATGATCTAAATTTAAAAAAAAATTAGCACTAAAATTATAGTGATTAAGGAAAATGATTACATTTGAAGAAAAAAAAGTAAATCCATAATTATACAAAAAGACTTAAAAAACCTGGCGTTTTTTAGGGCTACTCAAAACTAATTTGGGGTGACTATTTTAAACTCATCAAATAGATGTGGCTATGGGGTAACCTAATGGTATGTAAAAATATTAAATATCCTCTCAGTAATCAAAAAAAGTACCATTAACCATTTCACTAATAAAAGATTAAAAACCTAAACCTAAACCTTTATCATTTCTATTCCAATCGATTCTCACTGTTTTCTCTTCTTCTTCTCTTGTTTTCAAACTACCGATTGTGGCACAATCCAATTCATCGTAAACTGATTAATCGTAAATCAATTCATCCAATAATCGTAAACCAATTCATCGTTGTAATTACAATCTAAATATGGCTAGAAAAAAAGCAAACAACCCGTCAACCTAATAACTGGCCGAATTTTGCCAAGAGAATAAGAAATAGAGAGATCGTTTAAGAACATAGTGAAGAACACGAAGATGATGACCTAGATACGGAGACTGATTCCGACAATCAGCCTCTCCAGAACTTTGTGATGGCTCCAATAAGGTAAGAGTTTACCATCATTTGTGTTTATTTTGCTCCACTCGAATGAAATCATCAATAAAATAAGGGTTTTAGGTTATATGTCATAATCGGTAGTTTCGTGTTTGTATTTAACTACCGATTATGTTGGTGTTCTTCATTTCTCATGAACATCGACCATAATCGGTAGTTATATTTAGTCATTAACTACCGATTATATTCCTGGACCAAAATTTAGGCATAATCAGTAGTTTCGTATAGGGTTAAACTTCCGATTATGGAAGTTAGTGATTCCTCAAAGCATCGACCATAATCGGTAGTTATATTTAGTCATTACCTACTGATTGTATTCCTGGACCAAAATTTAGGCATAATCGGTAGTTTCGTATAGGGTTAAACTCCTGATTATGAAAGTTAGTAATTCCTCAAAACATTCTACATAATCGGTAGTTATATTTAGTCATTAACTACCGATTGTCCTCCTGTACCAAAATTTAGGCATAATTGGTAGTTAATTTTTTTATGTAACTACCGATTGTATGTGTGTCCCCATCTTAGACTTTTCAGTTCCAAATTTTATGCATATTCGGTAGATATTGTAGAGCTCGTGCTACCGATTCTGCACAATCGGTTGTTAGTTTGTTTTTCTAACTACCGATTATAAACAATCGGTTGAGTTGTATGTACTTTGTCTACCAATTATGTAGTGATTAAACGGTGTCTTTTTGGAAATAATTGTTCTTTATTTTGTTTTTTTAGGGAAAGGCGATCTAAGCAATCCCACGATACAATTTTTTTGGGGTCTCATCGTGAAGGGGGTAAGAAAGTAATGCTAGTGCAAGAAGAGAAAAGAGCGCTAGCGGAATTTCTATCAACGAAGGAGCTCAACCAAGTGTTCCAAGAAGTAGAAACCAAGAAGAAGGAGAACCAAGTGCTCCACAAGTTAGATACCAAGATGAAGGAGAACCAAGTGGTAAAAAGAAGCCAATTAAGAAGAAAGGAGGACATAAGGTCCCCACCTCTTTGAAGATGAAGGGTGTTCCAGAAGGCCAAATCCCTGAGTTACTAAGAGATTGAAGAGATCTACTATTTGGGTACAAAGACTCTTGGACGTAAGAAATTTACTCAACTAAGGTAATAATTATAAAACACCGTTCTTAACATATTGTCTTTTTATTTGTAGAAGTGTTAACTGTTATTCTAATTATTTTTTAATTCGTCGTGTATATTAGGACCATTCTGATGCGGTTCGTCTACTCAAACCTACGGTTGCACCAACAAAGATGAAAGATTGGCCGTTAGATGGTGAGTGTGAACGGTTCATGACCGGGTGTCGATATCAGCCTTCATGGAGAGGATGTATCCTGAGACCGATACCTTCCACATGCCGTGGGGAGAGATGACGATCACCCCCGATGATGTGGTGCAGATTTTAAGTCTCGCTGACCATGGTACGACGTTCAAATTTGATTATGTGAAGCAGTTAAGCTAGGAAAAGCTTTATTATAACACTGAGAAGTGCCTTGGTTGGGATCGAGCGACATCCGACGATGAGTTCAAACGATGCTTTCCATATAAAACCAGACAGTTCAGCATGGTTCAATTGATGAATATGTTCAAAGGCACCAAGGATAAAGAAGAAATGAATCCATAGTTTAGCGATGACGAAGTCAATGCTGCAGCCACTGCATATCTTCTCTGTGTTTTGGGATGTGTCATTTTCCCCAATGCTAGTGGCAACCGGGTCGACGCCAACCTTCTACAACTTTTGCATCCTTTCAACAAAGTTCGTGACTATTCGTGGGGCACCACATGTCATGCATTCTTGATGGAAGAGTTGAGAAAGGCATTGACGGAATTAACTAGCCAAATTGTCGGGAACGTGAGCCTACTACAGGTATTTTGGTAACTCTATTGATGATTTGATTGTTATTTATTTTTTTCTCTTTTAAGAATCAATTTTCTCATACTTGGTTTGATATGTACACTAGACATGGATCTATGAACACTTCCCGTCCTTCGAGTTGGCCAAAGAGAATCCGACATGGGAGAAAGGAACACCCCGAGGAATAGAATACATCTTTAACAACAACCATTCAAGGTTTAAGGAGCAGGAGTTGATTTCTTTGAGGAGAAAATTAGACTCGATGGCGTCCAAAGATATATGCTTTCATCCATACATGGAAGACCGAGCTAGTGGTCATATAGTGGGAAGGTCTGAGTTGTCGTTTTACTATGGACCCTTGTGGCATCCTACTGGATATGTCATGTACAATGCCACAAGAGTGATGCGTCAACTCGGTTATGTCCAAGAAGAACCTTGGAGTCACATGCGGGGCAGGTTCCAATTGGACGTCGAGAAATCTACTTGTGGTAAGGACTCTATCACAGTAGTTTACTCCGATAACCCATCCGTTGAAGATTGGAATAACATGATGCAATATATGATCAACAAGAGAAGACCTGTCAACCGAGGTGATAAAGTAGATTCACGATATATCGTATGGTACCGGCAGCATTCTCCTCTTCATGTGATCCGTGAAGATAAAAGAAAGACCACCAGGGTTTCCAAATATTCTTGCATCATCAAAGACAAACCCTCTGGTTATGAAAGGCTGGTACGTAATGTTATTTCCTTTTGATTTTAGTATTACGGCTCAATATTTTAGATAATAGTCGTTTGATTGTTATTGCCTAAAATCAGGAAAAAAAAAAAAAAAAGGTTGCATCTTTCTCAAAGAAGATAGGGTGCATAAATGCGGGAGTGCCTTCATCAATTGAGAAGATGATGAGAGAGCATAAAGACCTCATTGAAAACATTGATAATGAAGCCTATGCTAGCAAGTTTGGGGAGAAATCTATGAATAAGCCTAAGAGGCTAGCAACAAAGCACACTAAAAGATCTCACGGTTCATCGAGTGCTGATGCTGGAGCAAATGTCCCTGAGGGTGAAGCCAACGCCGTTGATGCTGAAAGATTTTTATCCCATGGTGCTCATCGTCCTCGTACTAAAACCAAAAAATCTAGAAATTAGATTGTGGTTGTTTACTTTATGGATATGTCTCTGGTGTTTAACCTTACTAGTGTTTAATTTTCTAACATTTGAAAGAATTTTATATTCTTTTTGTGAGTTATCAATTGATTTACAAGAGATTTATTTTTAACAAGTTATTTTGTTGAAATTTTACATTATAATCAGTAGATAAGTGGTTTACATCACCTACCGATTAAGTATGTTCATCAACAATCGGTAGATAACAATCTACCGATTATGTTAGTGTTATGGTAGATAAATATCTATCGATTACACTTACAGATGGAACTACCTGTTCCTGGACACATTTTTCCCTATAATCAGTAGTTTAAAAAATTCTTAGACTACCGATTATGCATGTTCAAAATATTGTAATTTTCATAATTTTTTTGATTTTCAGTTTGGGGCAACACATTATAATCGGTAGGTTAAAAAATTCTTAGTCTACCGATTATGCATGTTTAAAATGTTAGAATTTTGATAATTTTTTCGTTTTTCAAATTGGGGAAACATACATAATCGGTAGTTTAAAAAATTCTTAGACTACCGATTATGCATGTTCAAAATGTTAGAATTTTCATAACTTTTTTGATTTTCAGTTTGGAGCAACATACATAATCGGTAGGTTAAAAAATTCCGATTATGCATGTTCAAAATGTTGGAATTTTGATAATTTTTTCGATTTTCAATTTGGGGGATCATATACAATCAGTAGGTTAAAAAATTCTTAGCCTACCGATTATGCATGTTCAAAATGATGGAATTTTGATAATTTTGATTTTCAATTTGGGGCAACATATACAATCGGTAGGTTAAAAAATTCTTAGCCTACCGATTATGCATGTTCAAAATATTGGAATTTTGATAATTTTTTCGATTTTCAATTTGGGGCAACATACATAATCGGTAGGTTAAAAAAATCTTAGACTACCGATTATGCATGTTTAAAATATTGGAATATTGATAATTTTTTCGATTTTCAATTTGGGGCAACATATACAATCGTAGGTAAAAAAATTCTTAGCCTACCGATTAAGATGATGAAACTGATTGGTTTCTGGACACATTTTACATTTAAATCGGTAGTAAAAATATTTGTTAGATTACCGATTGTTAAAATTGCTAGATAATGGTGTCCCAATACTTCTGATTGTTAATATTCGTATGAACTTAGTGTACATATTTTATGTACACTCTTGTTACACCAGGCCTCAACGGCTCTTTTTTTGAAAAAAAAAGTCGTTAAGACTCTAATATATATAAGGAGGGTGGCCTCTTCTCATTTATGCACCTCCAATACATTTTAACTCTCCAACATAGAAGAAATCATCGTATAGATTAATGGCTCAACCGTTCACGGTAGAGGAAGATTTATCGCTATGTAAGCGTTATGTACAATTCTATCTGAAGCGAGGAGAAGAACGTAGGAAAAATGGTGTAATGAGTATGAGTTATTTGGAGAGTATTCACGAACATTTTTGTGTTGACACCGGAAACCCCAATAACTGTAACAGAGCTGATCTTTTTTATCGATTTAATTGTATAAGCAGAGAAGTTGATCCATTTGTGAATTTAACTTATCTTGTCAATTGATATCGTTTGAGGGGTGAAACGAATGATGAAGTTATAGCGACATCTCTCGAGGAATTGCGATGATGGAAACAATCGAATTGCCGTTACGAAGCTCATTTCAATATCATTAAGGTGATGGACAGATTCAACCCGTTTAAGGTTTGTCCACGCCGCTTAAGCTGAAGGGAATTTTCCAAGACAGTGTAAAACAATAATTAATATAATAATATTGTAAAACGCCAGGTTTATAAATAAAAACCAAACCTAATTCTGCTTTTTCTCTACCTATCCACGTCTCTTTTTCTTCTTCATTTCCTTCTCTACCTCTACCTCTACCTATTCACGACTAAAACAACCTCCTTTTCCATTTCTTCTCCTCTAAATATTCTTCTACTCCCTTGACTCTTATGTTACATCGAACTTTTATGTTTTTAGTCATTACTTTGAAGAAATCATGATAATTCTTTTTTATAATTTTCTGAAACAACGCATAATCGGTAAAAATATGGCGAACTTTATCTACCGATTATATAATCGGACATATACTGAAAACTCGCCCTACTGATTGTGTGTAATTGGTTGATATTTCATAAGTTTAACTACCGATTATGTGCTTTTTTTATTTTTATAATAGCTATTATGTAGTTAGTTAATAATCCATGTTTGGGTATGTTCATTAGGGTTATGGATGAAGACGAAGTTCTTTCTCCGTCTGAAAAGGTTGAAATTCTTTGTCGTCCTCTTTTCAATTTTCCGAAAGGAGTTACTCCTGAAGAAATATATCAAAAGATGTTGGATGATCCTGATTGGTCACAAATGATGAACGATCCTAATTCTTGGTGGAACAGTACTGACAATCCCCTCAACTTCGATGAACTTCCATCTTCAGATGAAGGATCTGAGGCAGAAATGATTCGAAGGATGGAGGCCGATCCGTATTTTGATCCTCGACTCTTTTTCAGGGAGAAAGACTTCTCAGGCATAAACCCTTACTACAACGAAGTTGAAGAGTACATAGGTCCAGTTGAGGAAGATGAAGTTGTTGCTGATCCTAAGGGGAAGGAGAAGAAGAAGAAGAAGCGAGTTGAAACTAGGACCTAGTCGAGAGTAACAAGGAGTGGAAGAATTTCATGATATCAATGAGATTGATCACTTTGATTTTCTATGATGTGTTTTGTTTCATTTTTTTTTTTTTTATGTTTTTAGTTTTTTTGAACAAGTTTTTCTTCGGATGTTGAAATAGTATTATGAAGTTAGATGTTAAGTACAATCTACATAATCGGTAGATAACTATGTTTTTATACTACCGGTTAAATGCAATCTGTAGTTATTAATTTTCCGTACTACCGATTAACCACAACCGGTAATTATTTATGTTCACTCACTACCGATTATGGCAAGAAAAGTCCTGGAAAAAAAACAGTATAATCAGTAGATAAATTTGATTTTTAAACTACCGATTACAAAGTTTAAAATTTTAAAGTTTAATTCAATTCTGGCTACAATCGGTAGATATAAATTTTTCAATTTCTACCGATTGTGAAAGATGAAGAGTTAGAAATTTTATAATTTTTGAGAAATTCATTTTTGGGGCGACACCTATAATCGGTAGTTATGGTACTCCACTAAACTACCGATTGTGAAATCAAAATCCAAAAAAAAAAAAAACTGGGGATTTTGTACAATCGGTATGAATAAAAATCACGAGACTACCGATTGTTCAAAACTATAACTCAAATAAATCAATCTAAAACACTCTCAATTTCTATTCCAAAACTATAACTAAAATTCATCATCTAATACTAACTATAACCAAATTAATTAACTAATTAATCAACATTAACACTATTTAAGCAAGGTAGATTAGCCATTAAAGAAAGTATATGGATAAGGGGTGTATTGATATTACTTTATAATGACCTTATTTTGTTTTATTAGTCACCCTAAATTAATTTTGAATAGCCCTTAAAAACGCTAAGCTAGAAAAGCACAATAAAAAAAGAACGAAAATAAACAATTACACGTAGAAAACTTTGTCCCATTTGTTCAAATTTAATTAGGAAATCAACTTGCTCCGCATCAAGAACTAATTATGGATGGTCTGAAAAGATCATTGTCTTTTCTTTTTATCGATTTGTCAAACGGAAAAAGAATTGATAGAAGATTTGTGATGAATGCTATTATGGTCCAAAAATAACCCAAATAACTGATCAAATTGACTAATTCCCTCATATTTAATTTGCACTATTAGTGATCGCGGCTAAGTGCCAAGATAGGTCAATTATTATTGACTATAGCACATTTATGTCCAGGATTATTGACTATATTCTTTGTACGTCCATTTCATAGATTTTTATCACATTTGCGATTTGAAAGGGAGAGGTAAGTTGATAAAATCGGGCATATTAATCAGATGCATATTGCCCTTTGAAGCTTTAACAATAGAATTCCAAGATTCATCGAGTTGCGCTAGAAGAAGGAAAATAAAACAAGAGGGCTCACGTTTATTAATTGATGTTGCCACCAGTAGTATAGTGTCATTGCTCTTATTGGACACATGCTTGAGCTTGACAGCTAAATTAACCCCTCTCTCTTTCATTGTCCGAAACTCCGAATGATCAAAGGTGATCTTGATACATATATAGTTGTAAAATGTAGATAAATCCAATGAACTTGCATTTTATGATGCATAATGCATCCATTATTATTATTTTAGAAATAAAAGAGAACGTTTGGAAAAGGATAAACAAGTAAGACCGAAACTGAGTGGCGTGATTATAGTCGTAATATTGATAAGATTTTCTTAGATTGCTAAGCTAATGATAAAAATAATATATACTTTGGCTAAGTTGGGGTTGGGTTTATCAACCAGCCTTGTAGGCACGCACTATGTTTATATTCCAAGCATATTCGCACATGGTTGAATCTTTTCTAAGACTCTTTTTTGACTGATATACAAAAACTATGTCCTGAAAATAATAAATTACCGGAGGTATATCGCTATGGAAGTTGAAATTAAGGCATATGAAATATTTTCAATATATGCTTTGTGATCCACATGACTAACTAAATCTAGACGTTTCAAACTTGGCTAACTGAAATCCCGTAGGTTACCCGTAAGTGCTATCTGTGAATAAAATTCCTAGAGTTATTAGCCTGTATGACTGACTGTTTGGATATTAATTAAAAAAAATTTCTTTTTTAATTTTTAGAAATAAAAAAATGATAATACGATTTGTTAGGGTATATAATTTTAAAATAATTTTTAAAAATAAAAAAATAATCTTTTTATGGAGTAAAATATTTTTACTTCTTTGACTTATGTAAGTGACTAATGCTTCTAGAGAAGCAAAAGCATTTTTAGTTTTGGTGTCTAAATACTTTCTACATGAACAAAAAAATAGACTATTAAAGAAAAAATGGAGTGAACATAAATGTTACCAACTGGGTATCAATTTGTTTAGGGGTTTACCAAAATCTATAAGACAAAATATATGTTAGCTTTGGTTTGGTACACCTCAAGTAAAATAAAATGACATCCATTAGCAGCCATGTGAACATGAATCAAAACCTTGAACCGACAATCTTATGCAAAGAACCATATGTGGTATATCAATATTTTCAGGGCGCAAAATTCAAATGGGGTAGGAAAATTAGTTGTCAATTTGACATAATCAAAATGTCATTTTCAAACTAGCAAAACCTGGACAAATTGCGTTTGTATATTAGCAAGAAACAAAACACAAGAACAGAAAGTTTTCTTGATTTTCTTGATTTTTAGGAACTACGGGTGTCATCCATGACGAATACGATGAGATTCAATTTTCCCGAGTCACTTTCACGAGCTTTGGAAGAATCTTTCGACCTCGATTTAGTATTTGAAGATCCGGCACAAGTTGTTGCGATATCAACAACAACAACAGCTAATAATAATTTGAATGATCACGAAGACATTGAATCGGTTTCGAATCCGGAAAATTGATCTATTACCCAAGATTTTTTAATTTATGGTTTTTACCAGGGCTGTCAATATACATCCGAATTCCGAAATCCGTTTTTTGACAATCCGATATCTTATAGGATTTTATCCGATTTATCGGATTTCGGATTCCGGAATCGGAATTACTATCGGATTTTACCTCCTTAGCCTAACGGAACCGGATTAGGCAATATCCGGGAGGTTAATGTCCTACATCCGATAACCCAGGGGTGTACTTATAATTTCCTACCCCTAAGTTAAAGAGATGTCGAGGGAGATCAATATCATCGATCAATATCATCGTCTGTTTCAATTTTCATTTTTCTTCATCTAGAGCAAGCGGAGGCAAAGGCGTTGTTGGCTGCAGTTCTATGGACTATGGGCTACATCGAATCCATCTTGAAGGAGATCGTGAAAACGTTATAAGAGCAATAAATGGCAATATTTCAGGATTACTTCAAATATAGGCGATGAAATCACAGAACTTAAATCATCGATCTGAAAAAGAAGGAGAGGAGTTAGAGATCGTGAATCACTGATCGATAACATCTTTATCGATTTGCAGAGAAGTAAGTAAGTAAAGTAAAGTAACGAAATTAGGTGTTTTTTTTTCTTCAAATCGATATTAGGGTTTTTTTTTTGCTAATTACTGTCATCTAATACTTGGTTCTTTTTTTTTCCAGAATGTCTCAAAGAGAATCAATCAAGTTGGAACCCCAAGCTGCAGTCAACCAAATTGTTCACAACAAGAACTAGGAGAACAAAATGTTGGATGTTCAACAACTGCTTCAACACCTTCTAGTAAGAGACCAGCAGTTGAAGCAGAAGAAGATGATCCAATTATTGTTGCTGCAATGAAAAAATTGCGAACAACAAGGTCACTGGTATGGGATGATTTACTAGGAACGTTAGTAAAAGGCTTGTAAAAGGGAAGGTGGATGAGTATGAGGCTGTCATTGAAGGTAAATGTCATCATTGTGGAAAGGTAATTGAAGCATGTAGTGAAAAAGGAACTAGTCGCTTGTCTGCTCATCTAAAAATCTGCCCCAAGAAAGAAGAAAACAAGCCAGGACAGATGAAGATTTCTACAACAATGAAAAAAGCAGGTAACCAAGCAACTAAAATAGTTAATTGGAAGTATGATCCAAATGTTACTAGGTTATGCATTGTTAAAATGATTGCTAAGCATGATTACCCTCTTAACATGGTTGAGCATTTCTACTTTAGAGAGTTTTGTAAGTCTTTGAACCCTGCTGGTAAAATACCATCTAGGAATATAACTAGATCAGATCTAATGAGGTTTTATGTTGAAATGAAAGTTGAATTGCAACTACAATTGGACAATTTGACTTCCAAATATAGTCTTACAACTGATATGTGGACTGCCAAACATACTAAAGATGGTTATTGTTGTGTGACATGCCATTTTATAGATGATAAGTGGAATTTGCAGAAGAAAACCTTAGCTTACATTCTAGTCCCATCACCACATACCGGAGATGCTCTCTCAGATTTTATCAAAACTTGCGCTTTGGAATGGAACATAGATAGGAAATTTTTTGCTTTAACTGCTGATAATGCTAATGTGAATGGCGTTATGATGAGAAATCTGATTAGTTGGCTAGATGGTAATAATTGTATATTGCTTGAAGGAAAAATGTTTCACATGAGGTGTAGCAACCACATACTACATTTGATTATATTGTATGGCATGAAAGTAGCTGCAGAGTTTATAGAGGGTATTAAAGGGTGTGTTAAATATGTTAAGTCTTCACAAGCTAGGAAAGAGAAGTTTGAAACAGCATTGGCACAATGTAGATTGTATGGAAAGTCAGTTAGTATAGATGTGGACACTAGGTGGAACTCCACTTTTCTAATGCTTAAGAATGCAATTGCACTTCAAGAAGGTTTTGAAAGACTAAATGAGTTTGATCTTGATTTCAATCTTCTTCCATCTAGACAGCAGTGGGAATAAGGAAAAGTAATTTGTAAATGTTTAGAGGTTTTTAATGATATTTCAAATAAGTTTGCAGGGATTAAGTATCCAACTGCAAACTTGTATTATAATGGGGTGTATGAAGTTAACAAATGCATCAAAAGTTGGGAAGATAGTTCTTTTGTCTATATCAAAGAAATGAGGTTAAAAATGAGAGAAAAGTTTAATGCATATTGGAGTGACTGCAATTTGGTTATGAGCATTGGAGTGGTTTTAGATCCAAGGTACAAGGCAAAATGGGTAAAGTACACATATAAGAAATTGTATGGAATTGATAACTATGGAGATGAGTATGAGAAATTCAAAACAGACTTGAGCCAACTTTTCAATGCATATGAATCTGAAAGCAGCACTGCAGCTCCTGATTTCTTTGGCAACTCTGTCTCTACCATGGATGTAAGCAGCTCAGGTACAAGTACAACTAACCCAGACTATGCTGAGTTTATGATGGAAAATGATGAAGATGGTGTTCAGAAGTCTGAGTTGGAGAAGTACTTAGAAGAACCAATTCTTCCATCTCTGTCACCCCAAGATGAGTTTAACTTTGATATATTGAGTTGGTGGAAGCTAAATGCCCCTAAGTACCCAACTCTCGCAAAGATCGCAAGAGATGTTTTGGCTGTTCCAGTGACTAGTGTGGCATCAGAATCCATGTTTAGTGATGGTGGTAGGGTTCTTACAACACATAGAACTTCATTAGATCCAGAGTTAGTCCAAGCATTGCTTTGTCTAAGTGATTAGTTGCCAGACTTCTTTGATCCAGGTTTAAAAAAAATTCCTTTGCTTTATCCTCAATTTTTCATAGTTTCAATTGTTGTTCTTCTGATTTCTGATTGATTTTGAATATTTGTGTACTAATGCAGATATGGAAATTGAAGACTGAAGTTGATGCAACAACATGCAAGCAGCCAAGCAAGAGCACTAGCAGTCTGCCATTGCCTTTATTTCTTTTGCTGCATGTTATTTGTTTGTGACTTTTTATGGGTTGTCTTTGTATTTTCTTTTCATGTGTGAGACTAAGAGACTGAACTGAACTCTGTTTTAGAACATTTTGAATGTGTATGAAGTCAGAAGAAGTCATTTTAACTTTGTTTTTTTTTTTTTTTTTACCTAGAATTCGGATTTTATCGGAAAAATCCGAATTTCCGATAAGTTAACCTTAACCTTATTGGATTGGGTTTTTTAGAATCCGTCGGATTTTATCGGATTTCGGAATTCTGATAACCCTTAACCTTAACCTTATCAGTATTGTCAAAATACGACGGATTTGTGTCCGTTGACATCCCTAGTTTTTACGGACTTGTAAAGTTTAGGGATGGGTGAAATGGACACAAAAGATTTTAGACAATTATATCCCTCCATTTTATTATTATTTCTTTTTTATCCTTTATCTTCCAATTTAAAAACAAATCACAAAACACTCATAACTCTTAAAATATATATCCGATTTTAATAAAGCTTATATTCTTGGAAAAGATTTTAAATTCTCTTCAAAACAAGATCCATTGTTGATAGTAAATTCGGAAGAAAAAAAATCGAAAGAAAATAGCTAGGATGAAACTGGTTGCATCCTGTTTTAAACTAAGAAAATAAAAATATTCGAATAATAGCTAGGATGAAGCTGGTTGCATCCTGTTTTAAACTAAGAAAATAAAAATATTCGAATAATATCTAGGATGAAACTGGTTGCATCATGGTTTAAAAAAAAATTTAAAAAAAAATTCGAATAATAGCTAGAATAAAACTGGTTGCATCCTGGTTTAAAATAAAATTGAAAAATAAAATTCGAATAATAGCTAGGATGAAACTAGTATCATCATGCTCAAAACACTCTCAAAAAATTGGAATATGGCTCAAAAGTGCTTGAGAAGAAGAAAAAAGCTAAAAATAACAAAACAAGAAATCTGCAACGTTTTATTGATGTTACAATAAAGCTTAAGATAAACGTTGCAAAGCTGAAAATAAATGTTGTTGATTGGTTGAAGAAACCGTTGCATCTGGGAATAAACGTTGCACAGCTGAAGAACAACGTTGCTAATTGGTTAAATAAACTGTTGCAGCTGAAGATAAACGTTGTAAATCTGAAGAACACTGTTGCTAATGGGTTGAATAAATCGTTGCCTTTTCTCTGTTCTTCGTCTTCTTCAACAGTAGTAGAAAAAAAAATCTGATTTGATTTTTTCGATCTTTTTAACTTCATGAGATCGACCCAACCTTCCTAACATCGTTTATGACTCAACTAAACCTTTTTATACACCATTTGATCATTACCGTACTGCTCCAATCATTATTACAAAAGTTAAAATGATGTTGTTGTTGATTACTCATGTATCAGCACATTAAGTGAACAAACAAACGTGAAAACTGAACACTTAAGTGCATACTAATGAAAAGTTGTATGAGAAGACAAGAACCATATGTTGGCCCTGCAAACACAGTTCCATTACAGTAATCATAAAAATCCTTCCACAAAAGCTTACTAAGTATGGGAATAAAGAGTCTGCCATCTTAATCGGGACCCAACGAACAAGAAATCGTCATAAACTAAGTTCAATACAGTATATAAAAGTAAAACAAATATCTTGACAGGGTGCTTATTAATGGTGTTCTGCTTCCATATATTTCTTCGATCGGGATCAATGATGATTGTTAGATTTGTTATCCTACTCGTGCAATTATTTAACTTTTGTGGGGGTGTTGGAAGACTATGTGGTGTAAATAAATCTTAAAAAGGGTATTATAGTCAACTAATAAATAAATATTTAGGTGTAATACCCATTTAGGATATTTGAAGAGTATCTTCTAGATATTTGGGTATTAGAACAGTATCATAGTTTAGCTGCCTTATAGACCCATAAAAATGGATCTATGGGTTATTAAGCCAATAAACTATTTCGAATAAGGAAACGGTAGACATGATGCCGGTGGTGTTGATAGAAAATGATAATCATAACAGTAATGATCGGAGTTGCATGGTTTGCATGGATCGGTTATGGGTTGGAACTAGAGCAAAGTCTTTACCGTGTAATCATATTTTTCATGCTCACTGTATTTTAGCTTGGTTAGGACAGCACGATTCTTGTCCGCTATGTCGATCCGAAATTGTTATAAATTTTGGATAAAGCTAACTATTGAAGCCAAAAGATCCATATAATCGGGCAAAAGCCATATATCACCGATTAACAAGTATGTCTAATGTATTTTGAATATGCCTTGTTTTTCTTCTTCATCTTATTCAAAGAACTATAATATATTTGATATTATATTTGAGTTTGTGATTTTGTATTCAGTTATTGATTAACAAAATATAATCATTTTCGGTTCGGATCGGTTCTTGGGTTGTCCTATTCAAATTTTCTATTACATTTTTTTTTTGTTAGATCAAAGCATTGAAGCAGTACAATATGAGAAATACATTATAATCAGTTACACCCGAACCATTTTCAATTCTTTTGAATATGAAAAAACCCCAAAATTGAACGAGGATTCTGAATCAGGAAGTTTTAGGTTCCGTTCTTAGTGAGTACCGGTCGCCGTATCGCAACCGACGGTCTTGAATTTTGTGTTTCAACAAGCGTCTGGCGTGGCATCGGTTTTTTTATAAATAATCTCTTGCCCTCAACATTTAGACTTAACCTACCCATCAATGGAAAAAGTGATCAAACTGTTCTTTGCCTAAAGAAGGAGGAATTCTTATAAACAATTCTAAAACAAGTCTTTAAAGTAATGTGGCTTCTCGTAAAAGGAGATCTGGTTGGTGTGCCTCAATTGTTGAAAATTTGGTACATCCTGCAGTGCTCTTGGTTATTTTCGCACCCACATTTATTAAAGTGCAATTACGTTTTGATGGATGAGTGTGTTGGTGCGACGATTGTAAAAGTTCTTACTTTCACGGTAAAAAATGGACACACGGTAAGAAAATGGATATAATTAGATATGGACAAATAGAGACAGTTGTTTTTTGATAAGGTATGACCGTTGGTTTTATTCGTTCGTCGGCTCTCTAAACTTTTTTCTATATTTATCTTCCATTTCATTCCTACGTAGTGTCAAAGTGAGATTGATTTTTCTCACTTATACTTTCAATCATTGCTTTGTTGGAAATGGAAAACAAAAAAACCTACAACCACACCGTACAATGAACATGGTTTATCTTTACATGCTATATCCACCACAGAACCCATCAGAAAAAAACTTCAACTATAACCAAAACAAAAGAGTTAACAACACATTTTAAAAAACACGATTAAAAATCCTTAGAAATTAATTTTCTAAGCCATTTTTCAAACTCGCCTGATATTTTTCATACCATTTTTTGATTAGGTAATAAAAAAAACATAGAAACACTCTAGAAACTTGGTTTAGACCTTAAACACTAAAAGACCGATATCTTCTTTCTAAAAAAATTTATTTCCCACTAATATCGACTCTTATGATAGCACTCGACTCTCATAATTAAAAGACCAAAGACCTACACTCAAGGTTTTATTAAGTTCCTAAGCTTTAAAAATAACTTTGCACAAGCTTGATCATCAACGAAATTCTTTCTAAATTGGATTAAGAATAGTTACATTGTTGTAACGGGGAAATATATTTTCATTACATTAGAAAATAGTACAGACAAGACTGAGACAAATTCATATAGTACAAGACAGACCAATAAGATGAACTACACGTGTGTAGTTTACAATTAAGAAAGTGTGAGAAGAGTATTATAAAAGAACAAAATTCCTAAACTTGTGTTACTACCCTCCCTCAAACTGAATAGGAGATAAAACTTTCAGTTTGGTCTTAAGAAAATCAAAACGTGGAGCTGCTAATCCCTTAGTAAATATGTCAGCAGCTTGTTGTAATATTGAGATGTAGGTTACCTGCAAACTCTTGGACTGCACAAGTTCCCTTACAAATGTAAATCCAGAGCTAAATGTTTCATTCTGCTATGAAACACTGGATTAGAAGAAAGTGCAATAGAACTCTTATTGTCACAAAGTTGGTGAAGTGGGTAGAAAAACATGAAGATCTTTCAACAATTGACATAGCCATACTACCTCAGCAGCTGTAGAGGCTAATGATCTATATTCTTCTTCAGTGCTTGATCAAGATACTGTAGCTTGTTTCTTAGCTGACCAACTTATAGGATTATTACCAAAAAAATACACAAAAACCACTGGTGGATCTCCTATCATCTGTATTTCCAGCTCAGTCTGCATCAAAAAATCATGAATTTTTCTTTTGTTCCATCCCTAGCAGATTTATCTTTGTTTGTGCAAAAGATTGGCTCATTTATTAGCATAATACCATGATTTAAAGTTCCTTTTACATACCTTAAAACTCTCTTAGCAGCAATCAAATAAGAAGTTCTTGGTGAATGCATAAATTGAAAGATTTAATTAACTGCAAAGCATATCTCTGGCTAGTCCATGTCAGATATTGAAGAGATCCCACAATCGACCTGTATTTTGTTGGATTGGATAAAAGTTCACCATCATTCGCAGTTAGCTTGAAAGATGCTGGACATGGAGTTGAACAAGGTTTTATTCTAACTAAATTAGTCTTATTCAACAAGTCCAAGGCATACTTGGTTTGGGAAAGAAAAAGACCATTCTTATTTCTTTTAACAACCAAGCACAGAAAGTAATGTAAATTTTCCAAATCTTTATTAACTGGAAATTGAGTGCACAAATGGGCAATTACAGCATCACAGTAAGAAGCATTTTACATGTGATAATAATATCATCTACATAAACAAGAATGACGGTTAACTGAGAGCCAATCTTTTGCACAAACAAAGATAAATCTGCTAGGGATGGAACAAAATCAATGGAAACTAGTGCATCCATCAGTTTTTCATACCAGGCTCTTGGTGTCTGTTTCAGGTCATACACGGATTTATAACTTGCATACATATTATGGATGGTCCTTATCTTGAAAACCAGGTGGTTGTGTCATGAATACATCTTGTTTTAAATCACCATGAAGGAAAGCTTTACTAATGTATAGTTGCTTAATGTTCCAATCAAAGTTCACTGCTAGAGAAAGAACTAACCTTATTGTAGCAGGCTTCACTACAGGACTGAAAGTGTCAGTATAATCACTGCCCTTTTGTTGATGAAACCCTTAAAAACTAACCTGGCTTTATACCTTTCTATGGAGCCATCTGCATTGTACTTTACTTTGAAGACCCATTACATCCAATAAGATTTTGTCTGGAATCTGGTAGAACATATGTCCAAGTTTTTGCATCTTGTAGAGCTTGATATTCATTGTCCATGGCTTTCTGCCATACTTCTACTTTAGCAGCCTGAGAATAACAGGTTGGAGTAGGCATCTCAAGATGAGCTAAATGATAAGCAGAGAGAGCCTATTTAGTGGAGAAAAACACTTTTGGTCTTAAAATACCATTTTTAGCTCTTGTTTGCATTTGGTGCGTTGAAGAAAGTGGAAGTATTATAGGAGCAGAAACATGAGTAACTGAAGAAGTATTATCTGAAGTATTGTTGATAGAAGTATCTTGTGTATACACTGAAGTTGTTGAGGATGTATAAATATCATCTAACATTGCAGGGTGAGTTGGAAAATAAAAAAATAAAGTATCTGTCTTCTAGTATTCTGCATTGTGGGATAAAATAAAGTGTCTTCATGAAAAGTAACATGTCTTAAAATAAAGATTCTTCCACTTATGGGGTCAAGGCATCTATAACCTTTGTTGTTAGAGTTGTATCCTATAAAAATACACTTGACACTTCTTGGTTGAAGTTTGTTGGTTGTGTAAGGCTTGAGCCATGGGAAGCACAAGCATCCAAAAGATTTCATAAAATGGTAATCTGGATCTCTATCAAAAAGGCATATAAAAGAAGAAATAAAGATAATGATCTTGTTGGGAGTCTGTTAATCACATAGTTAGAAGTTGACAAAGCATTAAACCAGAATTCAAAAAGTAAGCTACATTGAATTAGAAAAGTTCTTGTAATCTCAAGAAGATATTTATGATTTGGTTCTGCTACTCCATTCTGCACAGGAGTATATGGACATGTAATTCAATGTGGTATACCAGTGTTTATAAGAATATCCTTCAAAATATTGTTAACATTCCCACCACCACCATTTGTCCTAATAAATTTTATCTTCAGATTCAGCAAGTTTTCTATGTAAACTTTAAAATTCACAAATGTGTTTCTAAATTCAGACTTGAAAGTTAAAGGATATACCCAGCAGAACTTTGTAAAATCATCTATGATAGTAACGTAATAGTTGAATCCATTTACAGAAGTAACTGGAGAAGGACCCCATACGTCCATGTGATGAAATTGTAAAGGACAAGTTGAAACTGACAAGGACATATTTAAAGGTTTCTTATGAGATTTTCCTAGTTAACATTGATCAATTGAATGGTTTATTACTATTGTCAGATACATTTAGTATTTTAGAGAATCTAGACATGGTTTGAAAAGATAGATGAGCTAATCTTTAGTGCAAAACAATTGATGAGGCTTTAGCACAGGATATGGTAGTTGAAGCTGAGGACCAAGACAATGCAGTGGCCAGTTGGTTCACCAAACCCCGACCCAGTGTCACACCTTCTCCAGGTACGAAGGGATCCAATGCCCTTGGAGTTAGATCAAGGAAGAGAGAGTGTTACAGACCATAGGATATAACCCATTCTTATTGAGCCCTTGAAAAATAATCTTCTTTGAGTGATGTCCTTGACAATGAAATCATGTGAAGTAAAGGTAAGAGAACAATTAGTATCCCTTGTAAACTTGTGGACTGATATTAAGTTCTAAGTAGCTAATGGTACATGTAGAATATTATTTAGATTAAACTGTTGTTTTGGAACAGAAATTATAGAAAAGCCAGATTGAAGAATATGCATACCTTATCCATTAGAAGTAGTAATGGATTCACCACCAGAAGAAGCAGAAGAAGAACCAATGTTAGAAGCATTTGATGTTAAATGGTGTGTTGCTCCAAAATCCACATACCAAGCATTCTCAGCAAGCATTTCTTATAGGTGATTTGGAGGATCCTTCCCTTGAAAATAAAAATTCATTCGATTCCAACATTCATCTGCAGTTTGACCATACTTGTGGCAAATCTGACAAGTTGGTTTGTCTCCTGAAGCAAAAGTATTCGATCTAGCAACAGAAGTAGAGAAAGATGGAGTAGGCAAGATTCCTGAACTCCTATCATCACATCTACAAAAAGATAAACTACCTCCTCTATGATAGTTTGAATTCTAGTTTCTTGATCCTCTACCATAACCTCTTCCAGCAGTAAAGAAAACCATATTTGTAGATTCAATAGAACTAGCAGTAATTCTACTTTTGATCATAATATTTTACGTAATAACAAATTATGTAATTTCACACTGGATAGTGGAGGATTATGAATCCTTATAGAAGTAGAAAAACACTAAAATCTGAGTCTAAACCAGCCAAAGTAACTACAACAATTTCATCATCGGAGATTATAGATCCACATGTAAGTTGATATGTGATTGTTTTGGTCTCATTAGTGTATTCAGCAATATAAGAGTTACCTTTCTTGATTTTCATCAATTTGGTATGTAATCTAATTCAATGTGTAGAAGAGATTCTTGTAAATAGATCATAAATAGCCTTCCACAATTCATAAGAAGAAGATGCATTAGCAAAATAGGAGATAACATTGTCAGAAATTGTAGAATTGATCCACATGATGATAGTTGAGTCCTCATCCATATAATCTGTATAAAGTGGATTTTCAACTACATTGTCAGCATTGGTTATTGACGTAAATTCAGGTGGACATTCATGAGAACCATCAAGAAATTTCATAATCTTGAATTTTCGAATTACTGGTAACATTAAGAATTTCCATGTTAAGAATTTTGAATCTGTGAGATTTAGAGGAATGAACTATTCAATTGATTGATTGGAACTTTTGATATTGAAGAAGAAGTTGGATTTTCCATTAAAGAAGATCTAATTCATCAGATTCAGTGAAATCAAGAAATTAAATAAAGAATGAGATTAACAAGAAAGAACTGAAAGAAAAATCAATTGAGATGAAGTATGAAGCTGTTAGAGATAGATCAGAGAAGGAGAAGATGGAGAACATAAGTGATGAAGATCGAACCACAAGAAATATCAAGATTTCTCGTCTGATATCATAGTTATACTGTTGTAACGGAGAAAATATATTTTCATTACATTAGAAAATAGTACAGACAAGACTATTAATACAGTGAGACAAATTCAGTGTAATATAGGACAGACCAATAAGATGAACTACACGTGTGTAGTTTACAATTAACAAAGTGTAAGCAGAGTGTTAGAAAAGAACAGAATTCCTAAACTTGTGTTAGTAAAGAAACCCATCACAATATGGAAACTGGCCAAAAAAGAAAAAAAAAACGGTTTTCCTTACGAGTTACAATTCCGCAAATGCTATAAAGGGATGTGTTTTTTGTTTTTTCTTAGTAATTGGAACATACTGTACCCACTAATTTGTTGATTTAAAATCTGGATTCCGGAGTTACCAGAAGGCAACAACTAAAAGCAATTTACTAAAAACATGCCAATACTTAAAACCGAATAATATACAGAAAGATAGTGATGGTGGTGGTGATGATGATGATGGTTCTCTACCTACTGCAACTGGGAGGAAGAGGAAGATTAAAGAAGTCCAACGACGAGTGAAAGGAAAACAAAGAGATTGGAATGGATTATTAGTGAAGATGGGTTACAAAGGAGGTGGATTAGGTAAGAATCAACAAGGTATTGTAGCTCCAATTGAAGTGATATTAAGACCCAAGCGTATGGGATTGGGTTTTAATGGTTACAAAGAAGTAAAGATTGCACCGAAACCGATCGGCGAAGAGAATTCTGAAGTGAAGAAATCACTGCCTCCAGTGGTCATAGAGAAACCGTGGTCGAAACAGAATCGTAGGAAGAAAAAGAATAAGGATTATCTTACTGCTGAAGAATTATTGGCGAGCAAGGAAGATGGTGGTTTTGAAGTTGATCGAAAGATTATTGATATGAGAGGTCGAGAAGTTAGAATTTTGACGAATTTGAAGAACTTGAATGCAGAAGAGGAGAAAGCTAGGGAGAGTGATAAACCCATGCCTGAACTTCAATATAATATCAAGCTGATTTTAGATTTGGCTCGATTTGATATTGAGAAAATTGAAACGGATCTTAGGATGGAGAGGGGAACAGTTGCAAGTTTGCAGTTAGAGAAGGAAACGCTCCGAAGGGGTGCTGGTTGGCAGAAGAAACAGCTTGATAACATGGAGGAAATCATTGCAGTGATGGAATGTATAAAGGCGGAGAATGCGATGGGTACTTCAAGCATAGAGCGGCTTTTAGATGTATTTACGGAGTTGCAGATAAGATACAGGGACGAGTACAGGTTATGTAACTTGTCTTGCATTGCGTGTTCGTATGCACTGCCATTACTTGCAAAAGTGTTTCAGAGATGGAATCCACTCCAAAATGCATTACATGGATTGCAGCTGATGGCTTCATGGAAAAACTTGTTACAGGGAGATGATCCATTTGGTAACTTGGATGATGTTTCTGCTTACACCCAGTTGGTAATGGAGGTTGTTTTCCCTGCTATAAGAATTATTGGCACTAATACATGGGATCCCAGGGATCCTGAGCCAATGCTTGGGCTTTTGGAGTCATGGGAGTCGCTGCTTCCACCGTCAGTTCTTTGGAGCATTTTGGACAATGTCATAATGCCGAAGTTGTCTTATGCTGTGGAGACATGGGATCCGCAAAGGGAGACGGTTTCAATCCATGTCTGGGTGCATCCATGGCTGCCACTGTTGGGACAGAAATTGGAAAGTTTGTATCACACCATAAGGTTTAAATTGGGAATGGTGCTTCATACATGGCACCCTAGCAATGCGTCTGCATATGCTATGTTGTCTCCTTGGAAGACTGTTTTCGATCCTGATAGTTGGGAACATCTTATCGGTCAATTTATTGTTCCAGAATTGGAAGAAGCATTGCTAAAGTTTCAAGTGAATCAAGCTAATCAGAAGCTTGATGAGTTCCATTGGGTTGTGTCTTGGGCAACTGCCATCCCGAGTCGACATATGGTATCAATGTTGGAGGTGGGGTTCTTCCCCAAATGGCAACAGTTTCTGTATCACTGGTTGTGCTCAAATCCAAATTTTGAAGAAGTTACACAATGGTACTTGGGTTGGAAAGAAATTTTCGCGGCAGAAGCTGCAGAATTGTTAACCAATGACCGGATACGATATCAGTTGGAAATTGGCTTGGACATGATGAACCAGGCTGTTGAAGGTATGGAGTTGGCTCAACCTGGGGCAAGAGAGAACATTAGTTACCTACATGTGACTGAACAAAGGCAGTTTGAGTCTCGACAAAAGGCAGCAGCTTATGCGCAACAAGATGCTGCTGTCATCACGGGAAGTGGAATGCATGTAGACGGTATGGGCGGGGTGCCTGAAATGAGTTTGAAGGAAATTATTGAGGTCCATGCACAACAGCATGAGTTGCTGTTTAAACCAAAGCCTGGCAGGTCACATAATGGTCTCCAGATATATGGTTTTGGTAACATAAGTATATATGTGGATTTCTTAAATCAAAAAGTCTTTGCACAGACAGAAGCGGGTTGGTCACTGGTGACCCTTGATCAGCTGCTTGAGATGCAATGTAAATCTGCTCCAAATCGGCGCTGAGGACAAAGGGCATGTACCACTACGAGGAAAAAGAACAAGGATCTGTGTATTCAAAGTGGCTTGGGTTCATACTTCATACCTTATGGCCTTTGTAATGTAATCTGCTGGCATCCATATCAGAATAAAGTTGAATTGTAAAACTCACAGGTTTTGCTCAAGAGAAGGACTGCTGCATTTAATTTATTTCATATAACAAGTTCAGAAAGCCCGTGCAAATGCACATACTAGTTCATTAATATGATTTTGTAACAATTGCCTTCCTCAAATTAAACCTAATTTCAAATTCAATACAATTATTATAACTCTTTCTTTTTCCTTAATGAGTTCTAGATGATTCATTATGTCTTTCTCTCCAATTTTATCAAATATGGACGTGTAACTAAATGCACAGAAGACTTAAGAAGATATACTTGAGCTTTCAAATAGCCGTGATTTGTGAATTATCTTGAATGGACGTTATATCCAAAACACATGCCTCTTATTCAACAGATGAGGGCGTCTGTTGAAGCATGTGCTACTGGACGATAATGTGGCACCATAATGATCCAATGTTCTTGTGAATGGATTTTGTATCGACATCCTCAATAGATTCTCAGATAGATAAAATAGCTAGGTATTTTATCTAAAAAGTTCAATTAAAATTTTAAAATAAAAGAGTTTTCTAAATTTCTGAAACTGGTTCTAACAATTTTTCAATAGCCTTCTTAAAACAAAATTACAACGGTTTGACAGTTTCTTACAAAAATAAATAAAGAATAATACTTTAAGATAATGGCTATGAAAATAAATTACTAATTTTATTACAGATATATCTATTAGTTTGGCTTGAGTCCTTCGAAAAGTAACTTCTCATTTGGATATGCCTTTTCGTTCTATATCAGTGCCCTTTCATTTTGGGATATATACCATTTCAAAGAGTATGACATGTAAAATGGCGATGACATGGTATAATCACGGATTAAAATGACTGTGGTGCCACCACATCATCCAAAGACATTCTCCTTTATACAATAAAGTATTGATTTATTTGGAGTTGGCGACCGTGTTTCAAGCTTGAACTGGAACAACCTTTCGAGGCTAGCAAAAATCACAATAAACCAGTAACCCCAAACCCAGGAGAATATCACTCGAGGGTAGGAAAATTTGAAAATAAAATAAAATAATAATAATAATAATAATAATAATAATAATAATAATAATAATAATAATAAAAATGAAAGAGCCAAAGTTTTAGAGACAGTCCGAGGTTGCAGTCCAAATTTTATGTACAGAGGTGCCTGATAGAACCGGCTGAACTAACCGAATGTATACGTGTTTCACTCAGTCAGTCCCTCTGGTATGCTAGAGATGAACACAGCCAATTTGGACAGATAATTAGCTCAGGGATATCAATTGGCATAACAACATGATAGAAATCTTAAACCTTTGTTTGCATATTCAATCCAATTGTCAAGAGTTTAGCGTTTCTCTCGCAGTTCATCCTTTTGCTCCAATCAGCTGCACATGTGCTTTTTTTCAGTTTTTCAGCTCATCCTCAACTGCCTTCGCCTTTGATTATGCGGCAGAGAAAGACTGACCTTGCTCCAACAACTCAGCCTTAAGTTTCTGCCTCCCATCAAAATCCTTTTTCATACTGTCAAACCGCTCTGGAGATCAATGGGTGTCGAATTCTAGTATCTCTGCCATCTGTAGATTCTCCTCCCAGAACTCGATCCTTTTAGATGGCATCTCTACAAAGCCGTATCAATGTTCACTATATCTGTGACCACCTTTATTAGGGCAGAATATGACGAGGCTGGCATAACTCTGGTCGAAGGAATATGACCATATTTTTAAGCATGTGTGTTATACAGAGAGATGCTTGTGTTCACAGGATGCTGAAGCCTCCAATGTCTTCATGTTCCTTGTCCACATGAACACATAAACGGTTGCGGACGGTCCACCAATTACACACTACTTTCACCAACTATTAGCTTGGTTTGCTTCTCAAGCTCTGACTCTGAAATCCTGTCTGGATCTTTGCCCTTAATATTATCAGCAGTTCAGTCCTCAGTGATCTTACAGGTAATCTCAATTCTAACCTCACTAGTATCACTTACATGTACCATCTAATCAAGTCTTACAATTGATAAAGACGCAAGAACTAATAAAAACACCATCCCTAGCAAGTTTCTGTAGCAAACTGGTGCTTTGCTTCTGCAGAATCCGAAAGAAAAAAAAAAGGTTAAGAAATCAGATTATTACTGTTAACAGGCTGAAATATGTCTGATTAGCTTGGCATTCTAGAAAATGTCATAAATCCGCCTGTCCTGTTAAACTAGATAACAAAAAGATAATGATAATATCATGAATCACTCTGTTATCTGGTTTGACTAGTACTAACAAAACTGAACTCCACATAGGGAAAACAGGACGCGCCGGCAGGGAAAAGGAAAATTGATCTGTGATCATACACTTCCCTAGCTCCCCTGTTGAGAAATTCTTGACGTCCTATCAAAAAAATTGCAACTATTTAGAGAATTAATTGAAGCCTGAAGCAAACACACAAAGTACACACATATCAAACAAATAAGGAACGCACTCAGAGCATAATATCAACACCATGCATCACCACCAGGTTTGAAAACTTCGGAGCAATTTTCTACTTTACTTTTCAAGCTAGAAAGTTTCAATCGTCTGAATAAAATTAAATGTTGAAAGAAGGTTAACTAACCGAGTTCCCATTGACTGCAAAGGTAAACCTTCAAAGCTAGCAAGCTTAAAAAATGAGACATATAGATCTTTGAGGAAAATTGCTTGGATTACAATTTGTCACAACATGGAAGAGGTTTATTTTAATACATTTTGTACTGTACTGAATGTATTGGATCCTTAATATTCTGGAGTGAAAATGAGAATGAGAATAAAATAGTGCAATTTGGGTAGTCTGGATAATTAGTATACGAGAAAAGTATTTAATTACTTCCAAAAAGAGATTCTTGTCCAAGTTCCATTTAGATGTGAAGTCACACGATATGTTGGTAAGTAATGATTATTGACTGTCAGGAATAATCATCTCCATGTAAAGTGCATGTTGAATTTAGATATGTCTATGTTCCAGAAGAGGAGGATACAATCATAATGTCATATCTAGCTAACAGAAAACAAGAATGGTACAAATCAGTCACAGCTAATTGTTAGCCTTGAACCCCCAACTCACGACAGTTAAACCATTGGTGGTAAAAGAAAAGAAAATAACACACTCTGAGAAAATTGAAATAAACCGAAAAGGTTAAGGAGCAAAACTCATAAGACATACCAAGGGTAACTAAAATTTAATAGTTGATACTGTCTTTAATTTGTGGAGACTACTATAAGAAACCAAATGTAACTTGACGTTCACCTATTCGGCAGGAAGAACCAAAAGGAAAACTAAAAAATGCTTGGTTTCTTGTACGCAGAGACTGGAATGACTAGCTTCTCAACTTCTAAAGGTAATGCTAATGACACATAGCATTTGATTTATTCAATAATGGGATTCTAAGTGGGCCTTTCAAACTCTTCCCGTGTTTTATTAGAACTCCACAAAGTACTAAAAATGTAGTGAAGCAAGGGTACAATCGTTATGAAAATCAAGCTTTATATAAATCAGCAGCACAAAAATCAGTGGACGGGATTTTTTATCATTTACTATTGGCGTACTGGGAAGAACATGCAATTTCCAAACACGAAAGCAAAAAATGTTTTAAGATTATGTTTCTCACCGATTTGTAGCAGTCTCTGATCACAGCTTGACATCAACATCAACATCAACTGCAGGAGGAAACTCGAGTCGCATCAATGACTCTAGTGTTTGTTCAGTTGGATAGAGAATATCGATGAGACGCTGGTGAGTCCTGATCTCAAAATCGAATCTTGCGTCTTTGTGACCATGAGGGGATTTGAGAACACAATAAATTCGCTTCTTGGTAGGTAGATATACAGGACCTATGGTCTTCGTGTTTGATGTTCTTGCTGCATCCATGAACAGCTTGCATGATTCCTCTATTAAAGGCACATAATAAGACCTCAGTTTGATTCTAATCTTCGGTGTCAGTTTCATCTGAAAACAGAAATAACCTCCCACTGATTAATATAACAAAATCATGTCACCCAAAGAGAAGAAGAGGCAAATGTTTGAAATCATTTTGACTAGACTCTACACTTTTCCTTTTCCATAGTAGTAAACCATGTATGAGAACACTGCACAGAACTCCAAGGTGTCGTAGACACACCGGAACAATTAAGTGATACTGACTGTTGCACACAGAAACAGTTCTTCCAGTCATATCAAAAATAAAACTAACCAGAAGCTGCTGATAAAATTCTCAGAAAAGGTGAAAATCAATAGCTGAAATGTCATGCTTTCTCATTTAAGCTAGGCCAGCACCCTAAGAGTAAAAGAGAATCAAACCTATATACCTGATTTAGTGCATATGAATTATGACCAGTAGGTACCCAACAGTATCATTTCGCTTGACATGGTTCTCAAGAAAATAAAGAGCATGAGAAATTACAAAGACCAACCCTTCCACACTTCCGGCGGAACAAAAAGTTTACTAATTTGTAATGCATTCTAACAAAAGGCTCACCTTGTCAACGAGTCCATGAGAGTGGGTTCTTCAAAAGATGTCTCTTCTTTTCCAGTTCCTTGTATTCAATACCGTTACCACTCTTTACCATGGTGTTACTTAGCTAATACAAAACTAAGGTTTTACCTACCAGACAGAATGAAAAAAAAACACTCGAGCGAACAGACTTGTGTCTAGAAAACTGTTTAAACTTCATTTTTGAAATGACCTAATTAGTAATTAGGAAGACATTAGACATCCAAACACAATTAGATGAGGCTTCATGAGATGGAGTTGCCTCCTTACAAGTTAAAATGTCATATTTGATTGATCCATAAAACTTCAGTAAGCCAATCTCCAAACTCACTCGTTGCGGAATGTGATTTTTTTACCCACTGAAGACCTCCCAAGCGATAGTTAAGAGTTTAGTAAACATCTTTTGAACTATAACAGCACAATTACCTGAGGCAGGTCTAAATGGGGGGTGACTGCACAATATTGCATTTCCTAACCGATTACAAATAACAAGGGGGATTTCCATTGGGAATCAACAAAAAAATGAAAATCTGGGAAAATCCAACACATCACTCCAATAATTCCTACCGAGAAATCAACAAAAAATAAAAATGAAAACTTGAGAAAAACCAACAAATTCAAAATGCAAAAGCATGAACAGAGGATCACGCAAGCAGTACCTTATCAACGTAATCATCCGCAATGGAAATTTTAGGTGTACCATGAATTTCAGAACCAGCAGCAACCTAAAAAACCTCAACCAAAAACAACGAAATTAACATCCAAACAATTAATAATAAGAAAATACAAATAAAAACCCATTGTTTTAAACACAAAACCCACCTTATAATCTTCCAAACTGGCTCTCGCTCTATCAAAGGGTTCAGTGAAACTGTCTAGGGATTCTACAGTGTCAAGCAGCTCTGGCGCAGCAAAATCTTTAAAAGAATGCTTTGATTTAAGAGATGGGAGTCTTGAGATATTTGAAGGGAAAGAAATAGTTGAGGGTTTGGGGGGGTTTAAGGAAAGGGTGGAGTTGGAGGAGGGGAGAATAGGGAGAGGTTTAAGGATTAAGGATTGATGAAGAAGAAGAAGAAGCCATTGTTTCTGAATTGATGAGAAGAATCTGTAAAAGAGATCTTATTTACAATGTTTGGTTAGGGGGAGACCGAATAAGAGGAGTGTTTGGGTGCAGGATCTGTAGTGTTCTGGAATGAAAAGCTTTTGGCAAGAAGTCAATTTGGCAAAGTTAATTTAAAACGACTGCCGGGAGCAAAAAGGTTAACTTTTTGTGAAGCAAAAAGCATTTGTTTTTTACTAGAAGTCATTCTGACATTTTTGCTTCGGAAAAACAATGATAACGTAAAACGCCGACTAAGGGGATCGAACCCTTGACCACGGGATTAAAAGTCACGCGCTCTACCACTGAGCTAAGTCGGCTCTTGTTCTGCTTTTTGGTATGGTTTCTTTTTGTAGTTTCGATACTTGAAAGCTTCTCTTATCCGTCCAGAACCCAAGAGGTGCAGCAACAGCCAAAATGCAAAAACAATACATCCGGCAAGTCTTTTTTAAAAGGTAATGGAATGTGGAGTTCTGAAGGTTGATTACAAATTGGTGATTCAAGGTGGGGGGGTGGGGGTGGGGGTAAGCAATCTGCTTTATGTTATTTTGTACTCCATTTTGGGTTCATTAAGATATGCTTGTTTAGTTTTTGCGTAAAGATCGATAACGAATGTAATTAATCGTAACAATCCTGAAAAATGTGTTGTACTCTGTAATCCTGAGAAATCAGCAAAGATTCATAGGGAAGTTACTAACATGGATTCAAAGGAAAATTATAATTGAATAAAGCTCAATAGTTTTGCTCAAACTGAAACGACAACAGTTTCAGAATAGCGAAGACAAGAAACTTTAAACCTACACACCTTATGACTGACTGTACTTAAAAACCGAAACAGGAAATTAGTAAAACAGTCAAGGAAGATTGGCAAAAGCCCAAAAACACAACCACAAAACCTTACAAAAGGGTAACTAAAAAAAACTGCAGAGGGATGACTCATTTATCTGTAGTTCCGGTAGATAGGGCTGTACATACAACTCTCAGCATACTTCACAAGATTCTCAGGGCGAGGGAGACGGGTAGCAACACCTGATTTTATATAAAATAAGAAAAAAGTTCACATTATAGAAATTGATTGATTTTGTTTGACGTAGATTTACAATAGGCTAAGAGAAAGTAATACTTTACGATCTAAACATTAATTGCATTAAGATGGATACTAACCGAGTTCATAAGCTTTAGCAGCTACATTTGCAGCTATGTGTGCTGATATCTCCCTGATATTAGTGAATGGTGGGTAGATCAAACCTTTATCAAAGTTCTCTTGGCTAACTTGGCCAGCTAAAGCTTCCGCTGTCAAAACAAAGCGGCAACCAAATATGTAAGAGACATGTCATTTAAAATGCAGAAATTAAATCTATTTCAAATCTTGACTATATATGGAATTTTTTTCTGCATTTCTTACATGCGGCTAAAAGCATGTCATCATGCACACGAATTGCACCGGACATTACCAAACCAAGCCCGAGCCCAGGAAAAATGTAAGCATTATTTGCCTGTATTAAGACGAGGAAAGAAAAAGTCAGGCATGTGAGGCAGTTAAAATGATTGTAAAACTAGAATCCCTGTCAGGCTGACAATAAGGTTAAAAATAAAACTCTAACCTGCCCAGGCACGAATACTTTTCCATCATATTCCACAGGATCAAATGGGCTTCCACTAGCAAAAATAGCACGGCCCTGAGAATAAAAAGAAGTCAGTTTTGGCTGCAAATAAGTTTAAGATAATTTTACTTGATTAAATGGGTTTCAGTATTTGTTTACCTCTGACCACGAGTAAGCTTGTTCAGCTGTACATTCAGATTGTGACGTTGGGTTGGATAGAGCCAGAATTATAGGTTTCTGCATCAAGTCGGCAATTGGCATGAAATTTTCATTTTTCTCAAATACGAAATAAGAGGAGAACGAGTAAGAGTGAAAGAGATATACCTCGTTAAAGGAAGCCATGGCCTCAACTACTTCTTTTGTAAATGTTTGTCCTACTCCGGAAGACCCAATCAATACCGTTGGTTTGATTGCCTAAAAAAGTGAGAATGTACAAAAAAAAAAGTGACCAATCCCCTTGTGATTTGAAATAGTGAAAATTGACTGAGTGAGCGAGATAAGAGATTTGCACCTTGACAGCATCTATAAGTTCCTTAACAGGTTCATGCTCATGAGCCCAAGGCTTCTTAAAGTGCTGGAGTGACTCCTTACGAGAGCTAACAATCAATCCCTGAAAGGTAAATCAACATGAGGCCATGAGGAGAAGAATAAGAAAGAGATGCTATGCAATCTATGTTTCTTAACAAGGTAGGAAGTTTTCGAGATATTACCTTTGAGTCCACAAGCCAAATCTTCTTGCGTGTCTCCTCTACTGGAGATTGTGTCTGCAACAAGAATCCAATCATTAGGAGACATGTCTCACAAGACTAAGAGTTTGTATGCAGGTTGCATTTTAACAAGAAAACCAATGAAGAAAGGCATAAAAGGAGGTAACTTGTAATTTATATACCTGTTTAGAGATCTCAAGAGCTATGAGTTCGGCTATACCAGTTCCAGCCTGCAAACACCAATGAACAGAAATGAGAATAGTTATCTCCAAGATGCATAGAAGAAAAAGAAAGTCAAAAAAACTTTCACTAAGTGGGTACAAATACTATTCAGGGGAGCAACTGAAAAATACACGGTTAAGATTCTTTAGTAATTAGACGTTCACCATTATTCTAGATGGAAGAGTTTACGAATAAATGCAAGTCCAAGTAAAATACAAATTTTATTCTCAAATTTGTTTACTATTGAGTTATTTTCATTTCAGTTTTTCGCTAAAACTATAGCTGCTTTAAGTCATAATGAAGAAGAAAGACCTATAAACATATTGAAACATATAGCTTACCTCTCCAGCACCAAGGAATAAGAATTTATGATCAGGTAGGGTTCCACCTACTAACTTCAATGCTGCAACGACCCCCGAAAGAACCACAGATGCAGTCCCCTGCAACATTACAAAAAATGATTCCTGAAGTACTTCTAAGCCAAAAAAAAAAAACCACAGATGCAATCCCCTAGACCCATTTTAAACATGGGTGACCAATTAACTTCCTTATCCACACTCGCTTTACCTGGATATCATCATTAAAAACGAGATGGCTTGTGCTATATCTTGAGAGTAACTCGAATGCATTGTGGTTTGCAAAGTCTTCGAACTGGATGTGGTCAAAGAAAGACAAACCATCAGAACTCTTTCTACCAACATGATCAAGCTTTGCGGAAATATAACAGTTGATTACAGATATTGGTCAAGTACAATTTTGATGACTAACCTGTACGAGGACTTTCTCCCCATAATTTTGTTTAACTGCACACATAAACTCGTGTAGAAGGTCGGCATATTCCTAGGATCAGAAAGATCAAACCATCATTCAGTATTACAAAGATCGGTAAAGATTATGAATAAAGATTCAGCAACTCAAGTTACAAAACAAACTCGCTAGGCAAAGAAAATTATCTGACATGGCCAGTTGCCCTCTTTTGCTTGAGCCCAATGTAGAACTCATTGTCCAGCAACTTCTGGTTGTTTGTGCCCACATCAATAGTTATAGGCAAGCACTGGAAAGTAATAACACGAAATTCTTAATGAGCAGTAAGAAACCAAACCAGTTCTCTGAGATGCCCATAACCAAAGTTCATCTTCATAATCTAGAACATTGATTTCAATTTTATTTTGCTCAATAGTGCACAGAATGGCAGAGATTCAGTTTAATTAAAAAAATCAAAAAGACATACTGCAGAAGGACGAAGACCTCCAAGTGCAGTGTACAAGGCAAGTTTACCAACAGGAATTCCCATTCCCTGCAAAAATATTAGACATTTGATTGAACTGAGTCATTAATTGAGGATAGAAAACACGAATTTAATCTTCCAAAATAATAATGACTAGAATAAAGGGTTTTATCCATAAATCCAAGGAAAATTAAGTCTACAAATATTCACCTGGCAGCCAAGATCCCCAAGACCCAAAATTCGCTCACCATCAGTGACGACAATAACCTGGATGTCCTTCTCAGGCCAGTTCTTCAATACCTCAAGTATTTTACCCCTTCACCCAACATAAGGATATATCAGTCTTCAAGAGAAAAAATTGCATATAAATAAGACGAGGAATCAGAAAAAAAAAGTATGTGATGCATAACAGAATACAAAATTCTTTGAATAATCGTACTTCTCTTTCAAACTGATGTAAAGACCCTGGGGACGCCTGAAGATGGTACCGTACTTCTGGCAAGCCTCACCAACAGTTGGGGTATAAACAACAGGAAGCAACTCCTCAACATTATCGATAAGAAGCTTGTAGAATAGCCTTTCATTTCTCTCCTACAGAACAGGACAAGACAAAAGTAAGGCTCTGAGGCACATGCCACACTAAAATACACTTAACGCTGAAACTACAGAATACCTGAAGATCCATCATGGCCATGTATCTTTGCAATGGAACTTCATATTTTCGTAGACTTTGCATCACTTTCTTCTCCTGATATCCAAAATTGGAGAGAGGGGTTAACTACAGCTTAAAAACCGCCAGTAAGTGCTTTTTATTATTAAAAATGGAGAATCAGAACTAAGTGAGCAGATGACATGCAAAGGGAGCAGTAATTACCCAAGTTTCAACATTACAAGTTCTTCAGGCATAGTTTCTTTACGATTTGTGGGAAAAAGTTTTGACAGTTAAGAGTATTGGGCTAATTAAAAGGAACCTCACGATGCCTTTTTAAACTTCCACCGGTAAAGAATTGCAAAGGAGAGACTGATGTAGAAGAACAAAAAGGTTAAGGGAAAGTTACCTGAAGCTCTTGAGTTAGAACTGTTGGAGGAAGAAGGCCTCGCAAGTAGTGTGCATCTCTCTCCTTTTCAGAGAATGCAAGTCCTTTGTTGTGATGAGGATCCCTCAATAAGGTACATCCACTACAACACAAAAATAAAATTAAAATGAATAATAACATAAAACAACAACCCCGTAGCAAATAATTCAGTTTATAATGACAACACTTTACACCAAAAGATATTCTTGCAAGGATTAATTGATAGCCATTTCATAAAATCTGCCCAACCATTAGTCAATCGCGGAAAATCCATTTTTATTCAGTTTTAGAAGATCACTTTGATGAAAACACACCAAACTACGAACGAAAAAATCGTCTGATAGACTCCATGAAATTTATGTACACGGAAAAGCTTTTACATCAATCAGAATATCCATACCTTGTCTTCTGAGCAAGGAATTCCAGTTAATGAAAAAGAAAAAACAGTAAAGAAAAGGCAATATGCAGTAAAATATAAAGTAAAAACCACCTTTTGTTCTAAACAACCATATAGCTCCATAGAAATCAAAACCAACAAAGATAAACGAAAAAGAGAAGTATGATTCCATCAAGAAACATCTGCGTTTCCAAAGGCGCTAGCTTAGGCGCAAGGCAGAAGGCGCACACCAACATGATTTCTCGAGTTAAATTCAGATATAATAAAATCAGATAAAAACAAACCCGGAAACCCCGAATTAAAAATATTCAATAGCAAAGACAATCCCCACCTTTACACCCACAACCACAAATCCGTCAAATAAAGATAACCTAGAACTCTATTAATTATTATTACCTTGCTATGGAGAAAGTCCATGGAGTGACGAGTTGATCTTCAGTAGCACGATCTTCACCATAAACATCTTGCACTCCACCACCAACACTAGTTTTAGGATCAATTTCAAGAACAGCGTCTCTCATCTCATTCATAGTACTCTCCATTAATATTCTTACTCTTCTTTCTCCTCCTCCTCGTCCTATAAATTTTTTCTGCAAATCAAATTAAGCTACAAAGACGAACTCTTGAATTCTTAAATTCTATGAAATCAAATTAATACAACTATTTCTATTTATATACAGAATACTCCACACAAACCCATTAAAATTAATTAAAAAGAAAAAAGGAATTTACTTTCTGTCAAAGAAAACAGAGCAGCCACTTACTGACTCTACTAGAAACGAAAACCCAGAATTGAATATTTTTTTTACGATTTACTGAATGGGTTTTGGTTAAGGATTAAGAAATTACCAGAGATTTAGTTTGATTTCTCAGTGTGAGCATTGTGAGGATGTGGTTTGAGTTAGAAATGGCAAGAGTCTTTTTCTGGGCAAAGACTTGTCCGGGTTCTTTTCTTACTCTGTCTTAATGGTCGCCCGAGAATCTGTGACATTCTATCGGAAATATTATATTATCCATTTATTAAGTTCATGGTTTGAACCGTTGATTTTCATAGAGATCACTTTGTTTGAATAATCTGACGGTACATATTATCTAATCTAGGTTAAGGTGAATACTGCACAATTTCAAATGTGTTCCGTGCGTGTACATACGGGCACATCGTTGTATGGGTCTAAGAGTAAAGGTGTAAAATAGATCGGCACATCCCAGCACATTACATAAACAGACGTGTGTAACGTGCTATTTATGTTGTGTCAACGATTAAAACATATTATGTTATGTTGTGCTGTGTTTTTTTAGTCAAAAGTTGAATACAACCCAGCCCACATACGCATCAAATGAACAAACCGTTTCAAATTTGCATTTGCAAACACAAAGGTTGCTGAAAAATAATTAATAGCACTAACATTGACCACAGGAGCATTATTAAAAGTGGAACTAAGATTAAAGAATTTAGTTGTAACATCGTGCTCTTTCAAAACATTTAATATAGATAGATTCATGAATATATCATAGTATGAACGACGAAGAACATCATTGCTTACACCACCAACAAACGCACTTGCTTATATATCTATTATAATAATAATCACGTTGTCTTAATTTAATCAGAGCATCTTTCTTTGTATAAATGGAAGATTTGGATTGAATGAGTAGTGTCATGTAGACATTTAAGAAGAGCAAGGAATCAAATGCATACAGAGGAAAGTTGATTTATGAATTCCACTATGGCACTACCAGTATATATCTTTATGGTCCAATGAAATAGTGTTACATCAATTCGGCTGCGGACAATTTTTTTCTGTCTAATCACCGGACCAGCCTCCGCGTAATTATGTTTTGGACAAAAGTGAGTTCCTATTGGCTAGAAATATGACTTTATAAAAGTGAGTTCTTCACTGATGTAAAGACCTCTGCTTCTAGACAAGTTGGACTATAGTCGGTTTTCCTTCTAGTAACACTTGCTTTCCCCTAACAATTATCTATGAATGGGAAATCTTCTTTGCCCTGCCATTATAGTAACTTTAGTCTTCCATGACCGTTAGTACAAGTCAATAGTAATATTGAGTTTGCGTGTATGCTTACGATTCCAAGGCAGATTTTTTTTTTTTTTTTTTTTTTTTTTTTTGAAGCATAGGTTTAGTAAACGAAAGCAAGGGTATTACACGTTGGTACTTGATACCCTGTTTATCAGCTGAAATAAATTGCATTAGGAATAACGGAGTCGTATATTTCCAGACATTAATAATTTCCATGTTGGATATTGTCTACCGTATGGTTAGCTAGGCACAAATATATGTTCCTTTGATATTTTTTTCTTTTTCAAGCATATTTCGTAGGAGACTGCTATCAAATTAATCATAGACAAAAATTTGATTTATTCACTTTAGGTCTATTACGACAACTATGACATAACTACTTTTATAGCTACAGTATTTTGATTCCGACGGAAAGTTATTGTCTTATATTCTTTTTGTCTTAGTTTAGTTGCTATATTAGGTTTTTTTTTGTGATTTAGTTGATATAAAATTTGTTTTTCTATCTTTTTTCCTAATTATCCCTAACTTAAAATCAGTATCTAATTTAGATTAATGTGTGTTCAATTTTTTGGACAACTCTTTTAAATACTCTTCACTATATACTCTCTAAATATATCTCTCTAAAAATTAGAAAAATCAATACTAGTTTAGGGTATTATTTTTTTCTATATTAAATGGAAGCCAGTGCTTTTTTGGTTTTTTAAGAAAAAAGTAACCTTTTTGGTTGGAACAGGACAAAAAAAAAAAGAGGAGTTAATTTTGGTTAGGATCAGCAATCAGGATCAGAAGTTTATTTTGTCTTCATTCCAGTTAATATGGGTCGACAAAAATGAGTTCTTCATGTGGACCGGTGGATGTTTTTGTCTTCTATCACCAACGTAGAAAATCTAACTTTCACATTTATAGTTCCACCTAAGTTGACTTTGACATTCTGATCAAAATTCCACGTGCGATCAGATAAGAGTTCGGTGGTAGCATCTAGAACTCTGGTCAAAACAATTAGATTGGTAGGTGAGAGTTTCTTGCGAGTAATTTTTCAGTTCAGCGTTATTTAATCATTCAAGATCCTGCAATATTACAAACGTCTCTTATTGAAATTTTATGACATCTAATCGAATTGTTCGGTCAAGACCTTATATAAGCAAAGGACTCTCGAAATCGCCCTCTCATTCATTTCGGGTTTGTTGTTTTTGTTGTTGATTATGACGACTTTTGAACTATACAGAAGGTCTACAATTTGGATGTGTTTGACTGAAACTCTTGATGAGATGGTTTCCAATGGAACTCTTAGTCCGGAACTTGCTATTCAAGTTCTTATCCAGTTTGATAGATCTATGACCGCAGCTTTGGAAACTCAAGTTAAGAGCAAAGTCACAATCAAGGGACATCTGCACACCTTTTGTTAGAACATACATTTGCCAACCATTAATACTAAGGATTTATCGAATTATATTCTTAACAGATTTGAGTTGACTCTCTTTAATGTTTTAGAATTTCCTTTTATCCTTAATATTTGTTAGAATAGATTTTCTTTAATGTTTTAGGATTTCTTTTTATTCCTAATATTGTTTTAAGATATTCTACTAAATGTAAAAAAAAAAAAAATTACTATAAGTTAGAGTATCTCCTGTACGGTTGGTATGCAAGAAAAATAAACAAGAAGATTATCTACGTTTCTACTTGGTATCAGACGCCCCAAAAGATCCAAAACCACGCACCAATGGCTGCAAACACAACAACAAACCTTCACATCAACCATATTATCAACATCAAACTCACAGAAACAAATTACCTACTATGGAAAACACAATTCAAACCCTTGTTAAAAGGCTATAATCTATCAGGTTATGTTGATGGAAGCTTTCAAAAATCACAGAAACATCTACCAAATCAAACTGAGGTTAATCCTGAGTTTATCAAATATGAAGAACAAGACAACATTCTCATGGGTTGGCTCTTGTCATCTCTAACAGAAGCCGTTATGACTGGTGTTGTTGGTCTCAACACATCGAAAGAAGTCTGGGAAGCACTTGAAAATCGGTTTGTTCCAAACAACCAAGCTCATCAGATGCATCTAAAAAGAGAACTACATAATCTGCGTAAAGGTAACCTGTCTATGCACAATTATATTTCTAAAGCAAAAACCCTGTTTAATTCTTTAACAACATCTGGAGTAACAATTACAGAAGAAGATAAAAAACAATCAATCATGAATGGATTGAATCAGGCTTATGATGCAATAGTAACCTCCCTAAGTACTATTGACAATCTAAGCATGAAAACAATGCTTGCACATCTCCTGACGTATGATATGCGTCTGGAGCAACAATTTGTTGTTCTACAGTAACCCATTGCTAATGTTGCGTCATATAGCAACCCACGATATCAATCAAGGCCACCTCAGAGGAGAAACTTCAGCTCAAATCGTCGAGCTCAGAACAACAACAATACTTTCGGGAGATCTGAATCAACAGAAGAATTGTGTCAGATTTGTAAGAAACCAGGACACATTGCAACCAAGTGCTGGTTCAGATACAAAGAGGACCGTCCAAACAAGCAGCCCAACAAGCAAGCATACATAGCATTACCTAGAAGTAACTTGAATGAAAACTGGGTTACAGATACAGGTGCTACACACCACAAAACTGCAGACATGAATAATCTTCATATCCAACATGAATATGATGGCACTGAATCGGTTCATATGGGAAATGGTAATGCTCTACCCATCTCAAACATTGGTAAATATCTCTTTACTCATAATAATAGAGAGTTTTATCTTAATAAGATACTGCATGTCCCTTCTATTAAAGTTAATCTATTGTCAGTATCAAAATTTTGTTTTGACAATCATGTGTGTTTTGTTTTTCATTCAACCCACTTTATGGTAAAGGACCTGCACACCGGGAAAATTCTTCTGCAAGGCAAGAATAGGAATGGACTCTATGTGCTCAATAATATTCACAACATCCAACAATCAACACCAACTACATATCTCTCTGCATCAGTTCCCATCTGGCACCAACGTCTAGGACATCCAATGTTGCGCACAGTAAATCGAGTCATCAAGAATTACTCTCTACTAGTCACCAATAAAGCGTTTCAGTTTTGTGAGTCATGTCATGTTAGCAAAAGTTGCAAACTTCCTTTTCGTGTCAGTAATACAATAATAGACGAACCATTACGTCTAATAGTCTCTGATCTCTGGGTCTCCCCAACTTTATCTAGAAATGGCTATAAATATTATCTTTTATTGATGGATGCATACTCCCATTATACTTGGGTTTACCCATTAGTAAAAAAATATGATGTTTTACATGTTTTTGTCCAGTTCAAACTACAGATTGAAAACCAACTAAACACAACTATCAAAGTCTTTCAGTCTGACAATGGTGGAGAATACAAAAAGTTCACAAAATTCTTAAACAGCACGGGTGTCATTCATCGATTCTCATGTCCACACACTTCATCACAATATGGCTTAGCAGAACGTAGGATCCGACATGTTACTGAGTCAGGCCTAGCTCTTTTATTCCATGCGTCCATGCCAACTTCCTACTGGTCTGATACTTTTACAACCGTTTGCTACCTAATCAACAGATGTCCAGCCTCTCAAACATAGATTAAAACACCCTTAGAACTATTATTTAACAAGACACCCGATTTCTCATTTCTAAAGGTATTTGGCTGTCTTTGTTTTCCAAGTCTCAGGTCATACAATTCTAACAAATTGCAGACGCAATCAATTCAGTGTGTTTTCATTGGCTATAGTGGGGCACATAAAGGCTACATGTGTTTACATTTACCCACAAGAAGAATGTACATATTCATGCATGTCAAGTTTGAAGAGAGTTCATTCCCTTTCGAAGCCAAACAGAAGGTTCAACCTGTGCAACCACTACCAGAGGTAATACCATCCACCCACACTTTTCGTACTCCATTTAGAGAGTTTTCTGTTCAGCTAATACAGCACCGGTTCCGTAGCACCACTTCTACAGAATCAGTACAGCAACGGGATCACCACAACTGCACAGCAGCGTCACCTAATGGACTGAACCCACATACAGCAGCAGCAGCGTCATCTAGTGGACCTGACCAAGGTACAGCAACTCCACTTCAATATGTACTAGCTCCCAGCGACAGCAACACAGCACCAACAGCGTCATCCAATAGACTTGACCCACATATAGCAGCAGCATCGTCTTCGAGTGGACCTGACCAAGGTACAACATCTCCACTTCAATATGTACTAGCTCCCAGCGACAGCAACACAGCACTAACAACACCTATTCACATACAATTTCCGACAGAAACTTTTCAGCAGCAACGTACAGGCATCAGCTCAGTAGCATCCCTGCAGCAACTGGCTTCGACGAATACTCCCACAGCAACAACGCTCCTGCTAACTCAGCTACAGCTACAATACTTCAACAACAAGAAGTAACCAGCGACAGTTCTGGTCACACCATCACATCAACAACAACTCCACTTCCCACCGAATAAAGACAACAGGCAGAAACACAACAAGTTGTCCCTGTACACCCGATGGTAACAAGAGGCAAATCAGGCATCTCGAAACCCATCAATAAACTTTGTTTAAATTTAACTAAACATCCTCTTCAAACACCATAATACATGGCACCAACATGTTACAGCAAAGCTGGATGATGAGTACTATGCTCACATTCGTAATGGTACATGGTCCTTAGTTGCTTACGAACCCGGTATGAATATCATTGGTTCGAAATGGGTTTTTCGGGTCAAACAAAATTCTGATGGTTCAATTGCCAAATACAAGTCAAGGTTGGTTGCAAAAGGATTTCACCAGCGAGAGGGTGTTGACTATGGCGAAACTTTCAGCCCGGTTGTGACACCTTGTACTATCAGGTTAATTCTTTCTATTATTGTTATGAACAAATGGAAAATGAGACAATTAGATGTGCAAAACGCCTTTTTGCATGGTGAACTTGAAGAAGAAGTGTATATGCAACAACCGGCAGGATATGTGGATCAGAATTGCCAAAAACATGTTTACAAGCTACACAAAGCCTTGTATGGACTAAAGCAGGCACCCAGAGTATGGTTTGGTCGACTCAGTCAATACTTGATATCACAGGGCTTCAAAGGATCAATCTCTGACAATTCCTTGTTTGTGCGACAACACAACACTCATCTCGTTTATATTCTTATCTATGTGGATGATATAATCGTTACAGGTTCTGATCCTTTTCTTATCAACAAGTTAATTTATGACCTTGGTGAAGCTTTTGCAGTAAAAGATATGGGGTTCTTGTCTTACTTCTTGGGCTAGAAGTTCTGCAACAGGGAAACTCGATTATCCTCAGTCAACAAAAATACACGGCTGATTTGCTCCAACGCACGAAACTAGATGGATCCAAACCAATCACGACTCCATTAGCTGCCCAGTTAAAACTCCAGAAGCAAGGCTCTACGAAGTTTCATGATCTATCTCTATATAGAAGTGTGGTGGGAGCTTTGCAATATCTATATCTTACACGACCAGACATATCTGTGGCGGTAAACAAAGCATGTCAATACATGCAAGATCCTTACATTGAATACTGGGAGCTATTCAAGCGAATTTTACGTTATCTCAAGCACACTGTCAGCTATGGTCTACACTTTAGGCCATCATCGGACTTCAATATTCAAGCATACTCTGATGCAGATTGGGCAGGTAATCTAGATGATAAACGCTCTACCAGTGGCTATTGTATCTACTTTAGTGGAAATCTTATTTCCTGGAGTGCCAGAAAACAAAAGATTGTGTCTAAATCCAGTACAAAAGCGGAATATAGAGGATTAGCTATCGCCACTTCATAAATTCTCTGGATTCAATCCTTGCTGAAAGAGCTTTGCCTACCTACCACTCCGTCTGTTTTATGGTTTGACAATCTGGGTGCCACACTTAAGTGCAAATCCAGTCTTTTATGCTCGAACTAAGCACATTGAAATCGACTACCACTTTTTCCGTGAAAGAGTTGCTGCAAAAGAACTTCAGGTACGATTCATATCATCCAAAGATCAAATAGCCGATATTTTCACTAAAGGACTACCATCTCAGAGGTTCCAATTCTTAAGAAGCAAGTTGAACATTCGCCAGCTCCCCTTCAACTTGAGGGGAAGTGTTGAACATACACCTTCCAACCGTTAATACTAAGGATTTGTCAAGAATATATTCTTGACAGATTTGAGTTGATTCTCTTTAATGTTTTAGAATTTCCTTTTATCATTAATATTTGTTAGAATAGATTTTCTTTAATGTTTTAGGATTTCTTTTTATTCTTAATATTGTTTTTAAGATATTCTACTAAATGTAAAAAAAGAAAACTCTTACTATAAGTTAGAGTATCTCATGTACGGTTGGTATGCAAGAAAAATAAACAAGAAGATTATCTACGTTTCTACTCATTTATCTTGCAAGATGCGTTGTTTAAGAACGAGGACTGCCAAGAGAATATCGGCAAGGTTAAAATTGTTGCATGCGACTCCAAGTTGCTCACCCAATGAGTTCAGATAGATTGTTTTCTCTTTCTGAGTTGTTGTTAATGACACATTGTGTTAAAAAAAAAAAAAAGGGTTTGCTGGAATGCACAGTACCCTTCCACTTTGCAAAAAAAGAAAAATCAAAATGTTTGGTCACAATACAATGATATTCAGATACTTGGCAATCTAGTTAAAAAACTCATAGATGATGTTAAATACAGATAAAAAACTCATTTGACTAAAATTATCAAAATTAACAATATTTTGGTAGACCTAGACGGCTAGACTTCTGATCAAGCAGTTGGTCCAAGCATATTTATCATCGATGCAATTGGACACGTATTTCTACATATATACGATAGGTGCAATTGTTATTAATTGGTTTAATAATCCTTGGATTGATTTTTATGGGTGTAGAAAACAAGTAAAATAAGATATTTTTCAAATACCCAAAAATCTTTAATATATTTTTATAATATTTTTAAATAGATATTACACCCAAAATATTATCTTTAAAATAAATTAACCGTTTTAAAAAAGACTCAAGTGCATTTCATTTACTTAAATTGTCTTTTATATCAACTAAATATTGATAAATGTGACTGTCATCATCTCTTGGGCGTTCCAAACATAGGTAGTGGTCAAATCACAACCACTTATGGATAGATGCAGGCACAAATCCAACAAAGAAGACACAAATCCAATATCTTTCCAAAGATATATCTCAGCACTCAAATATACATAAAACAAAACGCCGCAATTAAATAGAAGAAAACATTTATTAACAAACGAAGACGTATCTGCCACATTAAAAGGTGCAACATATATAATAACAAAACCAACAACAAATGCAGAAACATAAGTCCTATCAAAAAGTATAGCACCAAGACCAGTTCTTGCATGACCATCCCGAACTACGGCTACTGGTACAAATACATCTGGTGCGCCATTATCTAAACACAAGCAAACAAAAAATATCATTCAAATGAACAAAAGGATAATCATTTACAATAATTAGGATCCTAACATGAACCTCAAATGATCATTTACAAGAATTAAATAAGACCTGCAAAAGGGTCTTTGTCCTTACCTAAAGCGAGGTGTATAACAACACCATATTAGGTGCAAGATCAAGATAGTTTGTTAGTTTAGTAATAACAATAGAGAATATATCTTAACCAGTTTTAACTAGGAAATAAAATAGAAAAGAAAAATACATGAAAGATATGAAGGGATTGTAAAGAGTGGGTTTTCTTTAAAGATACAGGAATAAAGTGATGAGTAACTAAAAAGGCCATCTGAATCACCACTATTTCTGGTAACAAAATCACTAACCTGCAAATTGATGGCCTGATGTGATTTTAGAATAGTGGTAAAAAATTCGATACTCAGACTTGCGAAAATTTAATTTTTAAACCTAATTTTTAAAACTAAAAATAAAGAAGATTAAAAGAAACTTGATTTCAAAGTAATGGAAAGAACTAGGACTAAGGATTCCACATTAGCCAATTTTTCAAGTGATAAAAATCTTGCAACTTCTGTATTCAATTTATCCAAAATATTGCCAAAGTTAGATTCTCAAAACAATAGTTGTAAATCAAAAGTATGAGACATCAAAAGGTTAAAACTCAGCATGACCCATCAACACAACTACTTGATCAAAACCTTTTTTTTCCAAATTTAATTCAAAACAATTAATAATAAAAGAATTGCAAAAATAGATAAAATATAAATTACCACTTTATTATTGGAAAAATAGCTTCCACTGTCGCCCCAATGATGGTGATTAGATCATCATATTGGAAACTCCCTGAAAATAAGTTTTCATAGCTCAAAAAGTGTTTACAATTATGAAATAATAGTAACACAAGAGAACAGATACGCTTATAAGCGTTACAGAAGATGTTCTCTGTCTGGCCGAAGAAACAAAATAAAATAGAAAGAAAATAACGGACTCTGGCACCTTTAGAAATTTAAAAGAATAAGCAACGGGTATAACGACGGTTCTCTGGAGCCTTATGTTCTTCGATGTCTTCTTCACCAGCAGGGAGCTTTTTTTCTCCTATATTTTTTTCGGTGGTTCTGGCTGCTTTGTTTCTCGTTTCTCTTGGATATTTATAGGATTAGTAAACTCTAATAGCCTTCCTTAACCGATAAGGATGCAAAAGTCCATCCACAAACAACTCCAACTCATTGTAAATCCGAATCCGGGGTGAAAAATAATTCACCGGCAGTAACATCAACTTCCAACCATTTTTTGCGGCATCATTACTCAGACTTGACGTGTTATGATATCTTTTGGGTGTTTAATCATTTTGAGATACCAAGAACACGTTTTAATCCCATAAATCTCGGTTGCAAACTAATCTAGGAATTTTCTCTACGTAAAGAACATTTCCCGCCATTTTTGGGTATTTGAAATACAAAGGGGGTGCCCCCAATCCAAGAACTGGGTGCCTTTAACAATTTTTCATGGGTGTCTTTAGTAATTTTTCTGGGTTCCTTTAACACTTTTTGAGCCGATTTTCCATAAATAATCATTTCTCGAAAATACCTACAAAGACACAAAAACCCATAATAAGTACAAAATCGAATACTATCAAAATAGATAATCGAGCACAATTTAGACACAAAAATGTGTCTATCAAATACCCCAAAACTTACTATTTGTAGTCCTCGAGCAAATGTAATCAATAAAATAAAATCCTATCTCACTTTTGTAGGAATCGCGACTACATTTAGCATATGTAATAAGCCGTTAAACCCCTAGGTGTCCCTAGTGGGCGAGTTTTGTCTCGTGAGGGTTTACAAGAGGTATACCCACAAAACCTTCTACTCCAATCTCTAGCTACCTGTGAACGATTAAGGATAAACACTAAACAAACTATTTAGTTGGCATACCAAATTCTTAGGATATATGAATCATTACCCTGTATGAATCCAATTGTTGTACACGAGTTTGCACTCAGCATACTAAAATTCATATATAAGATAACAAAGATCTACTTAGATAGTTGTTCAACCACAATACTCAGAATCTATCAAAGTTCAATCACATGAATAGATTTAGAAGATGGAAATAGACAAAATGAAGTCCGCATGTGTTGACTAAGGAGAAAGGTGTTTCCCATATTTGTCTGAAGGTCAGTGCCAGGATGAATCCTAATGGATTGAGATATGCTTACACTAATATCGACTCAAATGGTATATATAAGGGTCCAATCGATCGATTTATTGAAAATAAAACAATTATAAATGTACTGACAACATGATTGGATCAAATTGAATCCAAGCGCATGGTCCTTATCAGCATCTTACATGATAGTTCTGTGGATCCTGCGTTCCACGCTTGCTTAGGCGACGGAGATAGGGAGAACACACACATATTGTTATTAAAGTGTCAATACTCGATTTTTATTTTATTTTATTTTATTTTATTTTATTTTGAATAAGAATTAAAAATGGGGCTTGATCTCAACACTCTATTTCATCCTGGCGGCTATAACAATTGGATACAGGTACCAAATCACTTAGAGAAACACAAATTGCAAAAATAAAAACAGATAGTGATATGGTCGAGATAGACTTTGAGATATAGTGACAACTATCATGTTACTTCTAACACCTGAACTCTGTCCTTTTATGAATACACCGTTTAACTGGGCACACCAATTCCTATAGAAAAAGAGCTAAGTTTCCATCTACCTAGAATGGTTAGTGTCATCCTGAATTGTTCACAAGCTTCTAGACTTTGGAGTTTTATTATTGCACTAAAATTTTTCTCCCTTACCCCCAAACTTAAATCAAACAGTGTCCTCAATGTTTCAAAATAAAGAGCAGTACCAAGAGGAATAAAGAGGGAAGTTAGAAACATAGTATTTGGGTGAAGCGTAGCAATCCTTCTATAGAGAATAAAATAAAAAGATAAAAACCTAAAAACCTATAAAAATTTACTAATGTACAAAAACAACCCTGATGGTCAATCAAAGTAAACAGGGTCCTCCAAAGGGACCTCCTCAACATCACATGTAGGAAAAGTCTCTAAAAATGGTTTCAATCTCTGACCATTAACCTTGAAAGGATTTCTACCACCTTGAATCTCAATCTCAATAGCACCACGAGGAAAAACAGTGCGAACAACAAAAGGACCGGTCTACCGATAGCGTAACTTCCCGGGGAATAGATGCAAACGAGTATCATACAGAAGAATTTTTTGACCTGGAGAAAATGACTTTCTTAAAATATTTCTATCATGCACAAGTTTCATTTTGTTCTTATACTCCCTAGCACCATCATATGCATCTTTATGAATCTCTTCCAACTTATTGAGCTAGAGCTTTCTGTGAGCTCCTGCTTTGTCAAGTGAAAAATTTAACTGCTTTATAGCCTAATATACGCTATGTTCTAACTCGAAGGAAGGTGACATGCCTTGCCAAAAACTTGACGATAAGGTGACACTCCAATGGGGGTCTTAAACGCAGTACGGTAAGCCCATAAGGCATCAGTAAGCCTCAACGACCAGTCTTTCCTATTAGGATTAACTGTTTTCTCTAGAATACGTTTTATCTCCCTGTTGGAAACCTCTACTTGACCACTAGTCTGTGAGTGATATGGGGTAGCTACTTTGTGGGTAATACCATATTTCTTCATCAAAAGCTTAAACGGTCTATTACAAAAGTGTGACCCTTCATCACTAATTATAGCTCGCGGTGTACCAAAATGTGCAAATATGTTATCATTTAAAAACTGGACCACAACCTTGTGGTCGTTTGTTTTACACGAAACCGCCTCTACCCACTTAGATAACTAGTCTACGACGAAAATGATGTAAAAATAACCAAAGGAATTAGGAAAAGGACCCATAAAATCAATGCCCCACACATCAAATACCTCAATGACTAAAATAGGTTTCAAAGGCATCATATTTCTACGGGAAAAGGTTTCTAACTTCTGGCAGCGCTCACAAGTAGCACAGTAACTGTGGGAGTCTTTAAACAACGACGGCTAATAGAATCCACACTGAAATAACTTAGCAGCAGTCTTCTTAGCACTAAAGTGACGCCCACAAGCATGATCATGACAAAAGGAAATAATACGGGACTGGTCACTCTCAGGTATACATCTTCTAATAATCTGGTCTGGACAATACTTAAACAAGTAAGGATCGTCCCAAAAGAAGTGTTTTAACTCGGCTAAAAACCTAGAACGATCTTGTTTACCCCAGTGTTGAGGCAATCGACCAGTAACAAGATAATTCACTATATTCACAAACCAAGGTGATTGGGAAACAACGAATAGTTGTTCATCATGAAAGCTATCCCTCACAGGAGGAGAATAATCAAGGGAATCCAAAAACAAGTGTAGACAAGTGGTCTGCTACTATATTTTCTGCAATCTTTTTGTCTCTAATTTCTAGGAAGAATTCTTGTAGTAAAAGGATCCATATAATCAATCTAGGTTTAGTATCCTTCTTAGACAGAAGGTACTTCAAAGCAGTATGATCAGTAAAGACTATAACCTTAGAACCTAAGAGATACGATCTAAACTTGTCTAAGGCAAAAATAATGGCTAAAAATTCCTTTTCTGTGGTGGTGTAGTTCAATTGGGCATCATTCAGGGTTTTGCTAGCATAGTAAATCACATGAAATAATTTGTTTTCTCGCTGACCTAACACAACACCGATAGCATAATCTGAAGCATCACAAATTATCTCAAAGGGTAGGTTCCAGTTAGGTGTCTGGACTATGGGGGCGGTAATGAGTAAAGTCTTAAACTTCTCAAAAACCTCTAAACAAGCATCATCAAAGACAAACTTAACATCTTTTGCAAGCAAATTGCAAAGAACTCTAGAAATCAAGCTAAAATCCTTAATGAATCGACGATAAAAACCTGCATGCCCTAAGAATGACCTAACATCTCATACGGTTTTGGGAACTTGTAAAGTCTTAATAAGGTCAACTTTGGCTTTGTCTACCTCTATACCCTTAGAAGATACGATATGCCCTAAAACAATTCCTGATTGAACCATGAAATGGTATTTTTTCCCAATTAAGCACTAAATTCTTTTCCTTACATCTAGTCAACACTAATGTCAAATGATGCAAGCACTCATCAAAAGATGACCTAAATACTGAATAATCATCCATAAAGACCTCTAAAAACCGTTCTACCATGTCAGAAAATATATTCATCATACAACGTTGAAAAAGTAGCGGGTGTGTTACCCAACCCGAAAGGCGTGCGTCTATATATAAAGGTAACAAAGGGATAGGTAAGTAGTTTTCTCTTGGTCTTCTGGGGCAATAAAAATATGAGTATAACCAGAAAAACCATAGCAAGCAATAATGGCTATACAGCTAATCTCTCAAGCATTTGGTTGATGAAAGGAAGGGGAAAATGGTCATTCCTTGTAACCTTGTTCAATTTTGTATACTCAATACAAACACGCCACCCCGTGGTCACTCAGGTTGGGATTAACTCATTGTTATCATTCTGGACTACAGTGATACCTGATTTCTTGGGAACAACCTGAACGGGGATGACCCACTTACTGTTTGAGATAGGATAGATAATACCCGCATCTAACAACATAAGTACCTCAGTTCGAACTAATTCTTTCATATTAGGGTTAAGTCGACGTTGCATCTCCCTAGACGGTTTGGTATCGTCCTCTAAATGAATCTGATACATACAAACAGTAGGACTTATACCCTTAATGTCTACTATGGTCCACCCTAAAGCTTCCTTATTGTCTTGAAGCACGGTCACTAGCCTACTTTCCTGGTTACTATCCAAATCGGATGCTACAATCACAGGCAAAGTCTCAGATGCGCCTAATTACACATATTTCAGAGTATGTGGTAGTTGTTTAAGGTCCAACTTAGGAGGCTCTTCTAGAGAAGGAATTAGGGTAGACTTAGAAACTGGTAGTGGCTTGAACTTACGTTTCCATCCATTATTAGTGTCTATCAAAGGGGCTGAATCTAACAAAGCATTCACCTCATCAATCACACTATCTTCATCGAAATCAAACCCAAAGTGGGATAGACATTTCTCTAATTAATAAGCACTTAATTCATACATTTTTACCACTTAATCTATATTTGTTAGCACTTCAATTTACACTAATAATATATTTTTATTGTTAATAGGTAGTTCGCATAAAATCCGAAGTTATAAGTTAAACATGGTTATATTTGGTGCACATAAATTCACAAAAAAATATTGTCCTTTAAAGTCTGATCGGTGGCTTCTAAGCAGGCAGTTAGTGGCTGGGTTAAATAAGAATAAGAAAAAAGAGTTGTTTAATTGCATCATGAAAGAAGGAAGGCTGACAGTGAAAAGGTATAGGACAGTGAGACTTCACATAATAATGAGCAAGGTATAGGCTGCAAGTGAAATGAAAGACAAGGCGTGGAGAAGTACATGACGTTGGGATTGTTTCAAGGGAAGGAGTTAGTCTTGTGAAGGGGACAAGCTACTTTTCTTCTTTGGTATTGTGAGACGCTGACAAGAACTGAGGTGAGAGAATAGAAGTTTGGCTATTTAGGTTGTTGACCATGAAAGACGTGAAGGAGGAAGGGTTTCTTTTATGTATAGGAACGACAGCTACTGAGAGAACCTTGAGAAAAACAAGGGAACAAGGTTTGTACGTTGAAAGACTAGGTACAGCTAGGTGTAGAGCTAGCCTATGGGTTAGATGGAAATAAAGCAACTGCTTCAGATGGCACTCAAGTTCCTAGCTTGATAGGACTTCTCTTATATGGCTATGACTCATATGAGGTGATTAAATTGAGGACGTTGAAAGGGGATTGGTTCTGGAAAGCTAGGAAGTAGGGGTACCAGGTGATGTGAGTCAAGTCTGCTAATTACAGTTGGAGTGAGACTATTGGTTGGTGAAAAAGAAAAGAAAAGAGTCGCCAGGGAGCACAGAAAGGAAGAGGAGACCTAGTCTAGGGTTTTTTTGATTTCTTTTTACGGAATAAAGTGAAGCTATAAAAGAAGCTGATTGGAGGAGTTCTATTTTCAGAACTAGGTTTTGAGTTGTGCAGAGAGGATTGAGGAGCAGCAGGAGAAAGAAGTGTGAGATAATATAGAAGACAAAGACAACTACATCTAGATTTTTTTTTAATCTTCTTTCTATCTACTGTGTTATTTATTTTTATGGTTTTTAAGAAACCCTTAGTCATGTCTTGCTGATTTTGATAACTAGGGTTTAATGTTGAAGCCACTTTTAGTATTAGACCAATTGAATCGATTATTTGGTAATAGACTATTATGATTTGACTATAATTAATTACATGATTTCGTTTATTGATATAAATATAAATTAGTTGTCGTTTCACCGGTTCTGTACAATAAGTAACCTATACGCAGAATCAATAGGATAGCAAATATGTTTGTCTACTTTTTAGATATTTCATGCTTTGGTTAAATCCTTAGATGAGGTATGCCTTGAAGAGCCAGATATTATTTATGAACCTATAATTAGCTTTCGCTAACGCAATTAGATGGTGTATGCTTCATACTAGGGCTTTTGATGCGCCATGCTTAGGGCGTCCCAGTGATATTTGCGATTCTAATACATATAATAGGTGATGTCGATAGAACAAACAATAAATGAATATTCATGAGTCATGTTTCACTTCAGTAATTAAATAGAAATAGTGGTGGATACTGAAAACCCTGGTTACCGACTCTCCCATTTTAGTTATTTTATTAGTTTAGTTTGGTTTATTATTTTATTTATAATTCTAAAAATCCCAAATATTGTTTATGGTTAGTTGATTAGAGATATTGATTACAGTATTTTCCCGCTCCCTGTGGGTTCGACCCGTACTTGCCGTTGTCTACTAGTTAGACGTCGTGCGATTGCGGTTATATATATAGGGTAATCTAAAATCCCATCAATTTTTGGCGCCGCTGCCGGGGAGCGGTTGTGGAATATTGTAATTAGTATTTTTGATTTTCTAATCATAGTTAGGTTTTTATTTTATTTTGTATATATTTTATGATTATTTTTATTTTATGATTTTTAGTTCTATTTGACTCGTTTTATGTTTTAGTATCTCTTTTCAGGTACTTTTTCGAGGATGGTGAATTCTACTCAGAAGACGTCATCTGAGATGACGATAGGAGAATTGATGTATGGGCCAGGATATAAGAAAATTTGTGCATTTAATCGTCTCGTGTATGGAACTTGGTATCCACATCGTTACGTCATAGGTGGTTATTCAACTAAGTATGAACCCCAGTACCATGAGGTTGATTTTTCGAATACGGTAAGTGAACAATCACCTCAGTTTAGAACCAGAGAGTATAACCTAATGTTGTCTAGTTTTGAAGAAAGATTCCGAGTTCTGGAACGCCAGAAATTATTTATTGATGATGATCAGTCTTGTGCTGACCCTCTGTTCCATACAGACTATGTAGATGACCATGTGGATGAGGAGTATTACAACCAGAGGCTGTCTAGTTTGGAACAAAGATTGAGAGTTCTGGAATGCCATAAATTATTTGTTGATGATGGTCAATCTTGTAGTGACTCTCAGTTCCAAACAGAACATATAGATGACCCTGTGGATGATTGTGTAGATGATTTGCCTAATTCTATAGATGAATCTATCTCACAAGATCATTCACCCGACTTAGAGGTTGTTTCTAGACCCCTAGATTTCCAAAAATTGCCTAATTTAGGGTTAGAATTGTGTGCTTCTCAAGTTTTGTTGGATCACTTTGCATCCAAATATCCAGAGGACTTGCTTGTTCCTGAGATTGTGCATGAACCAGTTGATATTTGCCCAATCCCCATAATATCCCCATATTTTGTTCTTTACGCACTTCCGAGTGTAGTAAAAACTTGGTTTGTGGGTAATTCATTCTTTTTGATAGTTTCAGTGTCACCGTGTCACAATAATATAAGTGTGAAAATATCATTCCTATATATTGTATTTTGGGTTGATCCCCAAATTTTCAGGTTATTAGTGTTTGGGGATTCTATCTATACATATCCAGTAGGTAGATTTTTATTTTCTTGTTTTTATTTAATCTTATTTTTAGTGTTCTTTGTTATTACTATCGTTTGATGTGTGTGACAGAGAATACTGCTTTTCTTGCGTCAATCAGGTGAGACGTTTCAATCCCTTCTCTTTAATTTACATTTGTTTCTCGTATTTATATTTATTGCATACAATTCTAGGTTGCACAGTTTCAAACAATAAGGACAATGTTAAATTTAGGTTTGGGGATAGAGTTTCCAAAAATTTATGCCAATAAAGAAATTCCGAAATTTAGAAACATGTGAAATTATTCAGGGTGACACTAACCACTCTAGGTAGATGGAATCATAGCTCTTATTTATAGGAATTGGTGTGCGCAGCTAAATGGTCTATTCATATTTGAATGCACTCAGGTGTTAGAGATAACATGATAATCATTGAACAAACATATCTCGGAATCATCATAATCATATCACTTTCTATTTTTATTTTTATAATTTTTTGTTTCTCTAAGTGATTTGGTGGGGCCCAACATCAAATTGTTATCGCTGCCAGGATGAAATAGAGTGTTGAGTTCAAGCTCATTTTGAATTCTTATTCAAAAATTTTTTTTGATATTGTGATAGCAATATGTGTGTGTTTCCCCTGTCTCCGTCGCCTAAGCAAGCGTGGAATGCAGGATCCATGGGAACTATCATGTAGTCATAAAAAAAAGTTTATGTATATAAATAATAATAATAAAAATAGGACTCATCCTGGCACTGACCTTCAGACAGATATGGGAAACACCGTTCACCTTAGTCAACATATGCACCATTCATTACTTCTATTTTCATCTTCTAATCTATCCCTGTGTTTGAATTTGATGATTTATACAGGGTAATGATTCTTATAGTCTCAGAAGTTAGTATACCAACTAAATAGCTTGTTTCGTGTCTATCCTAAATTGTTCACAGGTAGCTAGAATTTGGAGTACAGTTTTTGTGCGTAAACCTCTTGTAAACCCTCAGGAGACAAAACTCGTCCGCTAAGGCCACTTAGGGTTTAAAGGCTTATTACATATACTAAATGTAATCGGGATTCCTTCGAAAGTGAGTTAGGATTTTTATTTTATTTTTAAATTATTTTTGCTCGAGGACTAGCAAAATATAGGTTTGGGGGTATTTGATAAGCACTTAATTCATACATTTTTACCACTTAATCTATATTTGTTAGCACTTCAATTTACACTAATAATATATTTTTATTGTTAATAGGTGGCTCGCATAAAATCCGAAGTTATAAGTTAAACATGGTTATATTTGGTGCACATAAACTCACAAAGAAATATTGTCCTTTAAAGTCTGATCAGTGGCTTCTAAGCAGGCAGTTAGTGGCTGGGTTAAATAAGAATAAGAAAAAAGAGTTGCTTAATTGCGTCATGAAAGAAAGAAGGCTGACAGTGAGAAGGTATAGGACAGTGAGACTTCACATAATAATGAGCGAGGTATAGGCTGCAAGTGAAATGAAAGACAAGGCGTGGAGAAGTACATGACGTTGGAATTGTTTCACGTGAAGGAGTTAGTCTTGTGAAGGGGACAAGCTGTTTTTCTTCTTTTGGTATTGTGAGAGGCTGACAAGAACTGAGGTGAGAGAATAGAAGTTTGGCTGTTTAGGTTATTGACCATGAAAGACGTGAAGGAGGAAGGGTTTCTTTTATGTATAGGAACGACAGCTACAGAGAGAACCTTGAGAAAAACAAGGGAACAAGGTTTGTACGTTGAAAGACTAGGTGTAGAGCTAGCCTATGGGTTAGATGGAAATAAAGCAACTGCTTCAGATGGCACTCAAGTTCCTAGCTTGATAGGACTTCTCTTATATGGCTATGACTCATATGAGGTGATTAAATTGAGGACGCTGAAAGGGGATTGGTTCTAGAAAGCTAGGAAGTAGGGGTACCAGGTGATGTGAGTCAAGTCTGCTAAGTACGGTTGGAGTGAGACTATTGGTTGGTGAAAAAGAAAAGAAGAGAGTCGTCAGGGAGCACAAAAAGGGAGAGGAGACCTAGTCTAGGGTTTTTTTGATTTCTTTTTAAGGAAAAAAGTGAAGCTATAAAAAGGGGAGGCTGATACAGCGTCCTTTCGGGTGGAGTTCTCAAAGCTGATTGGAGGAGTTCTGTTTTCAGAACTAGGTTTTGAGCTGTGCAGAGAGGATTGAGGCGCAGCAAGAGAAAGAAGTGTGAGACAAGAGAAAAGACAAAGACAAATACATCTAGAGTTTGTTTTAATCTTCTTTCTATCTACTGTGTTATTTATTTTTATGGGTTTTAAGAAACCCTTAGTCATGTCTTGCTGATTTTGATAACTAGGGTTTAATGTTGACCACTTTTAGTATTAGACCAATTGAATCGATTTTTATTTGGTAATAGACTATTATGATTTGAATATAATTAATTTCATGATTTCGTTGATTGATATAAATATAAATTAGTTGTCGTTCCACCGGTTCTGTACAATAAGTAACCTATACGCAGAATCAATAGGATAGCAAATATGTTTGTCTACTTTTTAGATATTTCATGATTTGGTTAAATCCTTAGATGAGGTATGCTTTGAAGAGCCAAATAATATTTATGAACCTATAATTAGCTTTCGCTAACGCAATTAGATGGTGTATGCTTCAGACTAGAGCTTTTGATGCGCCATGCTTAGGGCGTCCCAGTGATATTTGCGATTCTAATACATATAATAGGTGATGTCGATATAAAGAACGAAAAATGAATATTCATGAGTCATGTTTCACTTCAGTAATTAAATAGAAATAGTGATGGATACTGAAAATCTTGGTTACCGACTCTCCCATTTTAGTTATTTTATTATTTTAGTTTGTTTTTTTTATTTTATTTATAATTCTAAAAATCCCAAATATTGTTTCTGGTTAGTTGATTAGAGATATTGATTACAGTATTTTCCCGCTCCCTGTGGGTTCGACCCGTACTTGACGTTGTCTACTAGTTAGACGCCGTGCGATTGCGGTTATATATATAGGGTAATCTAAAATCCCATCACTAATGGATTTTCTAACAAAGTGTTTGGTAATGACTCCTGAACTAATGTTCTTATCATATTCACCTCTTCAATGCCGTGTCATCTAACTCAGGTGGTTTCTTACTAATATTGAAAATATTCAGCTCAATAGTCATATTACCAAAAGATAAGTTCATAATACCATTTCGAAGGTTAATGATCGCATTAGATGTAGCTAAAAATGGGCGACCTAATATCACAGGTATCCGATTCTCTGGGTCAGGGACAGGTTGGGTATCAAGGACAACAAAATCTACTGGATAAATAAACTTTTCGACCTCAATAAGAACATCCTCTATGACACAAGGAATGTTCATAGACCTATCAGCTAACTGCAGGGTTATCTGAGTAGGTTTCAAATCACCAAGTCCTAGCTGGAGGTACACATCGTACGGTAGTAAGTTCACACTGGCTCCTAAGTTAAGTAGTTACCTATTGTGCAAGAAATGGTTGGGGAACCTGGGTCTTTGTATTTAGGAGTTGTATTGTTCTGGATAATTGAACTCACATGAATAGCTAAAAACGGTTTCTTTTGTACACTAAGGTTTCGCTTTCGCGTACACATATCCTTAAGGAACTTGGCATAAGTAGGAATCTGCCTAATTGCATCTAATAATGGAAGGTTGATCGTGACTTGCTTAAAAACCTCCAATATATCGTTAAAGTTGGATTCCTTCTTTGTTGGTGCTAACAGTTGTGGGAAAGGGGCTCTGGACACAAAATCTGGCTTATGAGAAGCTACATCGGGCTCTTTAGAGACTTTATCAGTCTCGTCATCAACTGGCTAAGAAGGTTGAACTACAATATGTTCACTATCAAGCATGGTTACCTTGTTATCTACCACTTTACCATTTCCAAGGGTTCTAATTGCATTCACATGATTTGATGAGTTCTCACCAGAAGATACTTCATGAACTCCTTTAGGAATTGGGTGTGGTTGACTAGGGTACTTGCCTTTTTTTATTTCTCTCAAAGACTCAGCGATTTGACCAACCTGGGTTTCTAAATTGAAAAGACTAACTGTTAGCCTGAATGGTCTTTTGATTTTCTCGTAAACTTTGGTTGACAAACTGCTGAAAATCTTTAGTGTTCTGAGTTAATGAAGCTACAGACTCTACTGATCGTCTTATCTATCAGATTATGAAATTGTGCCGGTCCTGAGGGATTCTTAGTATAACCAAAACCTAGGGGAACCTTAGAATTACTAGACTGACCTTGACTCTGGCCCTTAGACCAAGAAAGGTTAGGATGGTTTCTCCAACCAGGGTTATAGGTTTCTGAATAAGGGTCAAACTTCTGATGATTATCAAATCTAGTGTTATTATAAAGAGCATGGGCTTGCTCTTCAACAATCTGTCCTTCCCAAAATGGCTTGGGCTCAATTCCACAACTAGATTGACACAGTTTTAAAGCTTCTAACCTATTAGATACAGTTGTTATTTTGGCATCTGATTCAAAAGATCCTTCTACTTATTGACATTTCCTTTACTTAGAAGAATTTTTTTCTGGGGCTCCCTACTGTTTTCCCACTGCTGGTTTTTTTTGGCGATTTCATTCAAAAATGTCATCGCACCATCGACAGTTTTATTTTCAAACCCACCTGTGCATAAAGACTCAACCATGGTTGTCGTCGAATAATCTAAACCCTCGTAGAGGATCTGAACTAGCCTTAATTTTTTCTAAACCATGATGAGGACATTGTGATAATAAGTCGTTGAACCTTTCTAAATACCTATATAAAGATTCTCCCTCTTGTTGAGCAAATGTGCAAATCTACTGCCTAATAGAATAGATGATGTTTTGTGCCTAGGGAAAAACTTCTAGAAAAAGGCAGATGTAAGTTGTTCATAGGTTTCAATTGAATCGGAAGTCAAACTATATAGCCAAGATTTGGCTTTGTCTCTTAGTGAAAAAGGAATCAATCTAAGTTTCAATGATTCATCATCTAGGTCCTTGATCCTGATGGTACTACATATTTCCTCAAAATCCCTAACATGGAAATATGGTTTTCATTTTCTTTACCTAAGAAGATTGGGAGCATCTGTATGGTCCCAGGTTTCAACTCATAGTTTGCTTCAGTTTCAGCTAACTTGATACATGATGGACGAGAAGTCCTAGTCGGGTTCAACAAAGCTTTTAAATTTGCCATTGCTGGCGCTATCAAAAGACTAGAAGTAACTTCTTCACACAGTATCAAGTTCTCAAAATTGAAATTTCCAAAAACAGGGTCCTCAAAAGAAGAGTCTTCGAGGCCCTCGTTTTTCAGGGACATAACTACTAGGTTTTTCACTAATCAAACGACCTAGAGTGTCTCTTTTCCAAGCTCGCTCAGTGATGACTTCGAGCGGTTTTGGCGTACACTAAAAAAAACTAGAAAAAATAAATCCTAATTGGAAGGGAATTCTAAACAATCACAAGCAAGGCTGACTCAACCAAATCAAACCTATTGGATCTAGCAAACAAAAATCATGATGGCTCCACTTAGATTGTTTCTAGACCAGCTTCTATTCTTTCGAAAGGCAACTAGTTACAGTTTTAGCAAACCTCTTAGAACGATCCGAATTAGATTAAGTCGAAGAGAAACAGGATAAGCTCTAAGGAGCTTTGATAACCCTGTCTCTTTGGCAGCTTTTCTCTGGGTTACAAGGCGGCTCTAATCAACTTAAAATAATCTTCCTGAACTTTGAGTTAAGCTAACAAAGTAACCAATACAGTCCTTTTGAACGAGTTTCCTATAAGCTCGTTATGCTATCGGTCTTTTTCTAGTAAATCCATCCACAAACAACTCCAACTCATTGTAAATCCGAATCCAGGGTGAAAAAGAATTCACCGGCAGTAACATCAACTTCCAACCATTTTTTGCGGCAGCATTACTCAGACTTGACGTGTTAGGATATCTTTTGGGTGTTTAATCATTTTGAGATACGAAGAACACTTTTTAATCCCATAAATCTCGGTTGCCAACTAATTCAGGAATTGTCTCTACGTGAAGAACATTTCCCGCCATTTTCGGGGTTTTGAAATACAAAGGGGGTGCCCCCAATCCAAGAGATGTGTGCCTTTAACAATTTATCCTGGGTGCCTTTAACACTTTTAAGCCGATTTTTCCACAAATAATTATTTCTCGAAAATACCTACAAAGACATAAAAACCCATAATAAGTACAAAATCGAACACTATCTAAATAGATAATCGAGCACAATTTAGACACAAAAATGTGTCTATCATGGACCAAGTAAAAAATATCCATTAGCAACAGACGATGCCAAAATTTTGCACGATGCATCTAAATGCAATACTTGATGAACACAGATAGACGGATTCATCCAGCAATAACACACGACACACTAAGATTCATCAAGTAATTAACACAAGATGCACTCAGATACATCAATCAATAACACAAGATGCACCTGGACACATCCAATGTTGCTATTGTTTTTTTTTGTTTCAATTTTAGTAAGCAAGATACAATCAGATACATAATACAATAACACATGATGCACCTGGATACATCAAATGTTGCTATTGTTATTCTTATATTAGTGACAAAAAATGATGTACCTGGGTGCATCCAATGGCAGCACATGATGAAACCAGTTTCATCCAGTGCTAACATATTATGTATCCAGGTGGATCCAGTGGTAACACATGATGAAACTATGTTCATTGATGCAGCGGATAATAATAAAAAGAAAGAAAAGAAAGAAACTATGAACAACGATAATTATTTAGACTTCGGTTTCCCGACTATAAATAATAATCGATTAAACTTGAACAAGTTTAAGAAAATAATTCTTATTAATCAAACTCAACCGCTTAAAACAATATATGGAGGACTCTTTTATAGACTTGGGGAAAAACCCTAACTAACTAGTCAAGAAAGGATGAAAAAAAAAAAACCTAAACCGACTCAAACCCTAATTTGCTATTTTTGAAAAATTTTGGTCGACCAAAGATAATGAAAGTACTCATAAAATAAAACTATTTGCCGCAAACAGCGACCCAAACGGACTCCTAACGAAGAAGTTATTGACAAAACAAAAACTTTCCTAAAATAGCAAAAACGCCTGTTTGAAGCCCTAAACGATGGAATTTGGCTAAAATATAAAGACCATGAGACGAGATCGTGTCATGTCTTGATCGTTGTCCCGTTTCCGCTCAAAATAGACCCCTCTTGAGCTAAATTACGACACTCGGGTCTTTAGCCTCCAAATAGGCTATAACCAGCATCATTCTCTTGGGGTTGAGAGAAATTCGTCCTCGAATTTTCTTGGTCATCATCTGAATCACCATTATATGGCACCAATTGTTTGATATTAAAAACATCAGAAGTCCGGATGTGACTTGGAAGCTTTAACTTCTAGGCATTAGGATTAATCTTCACGATAATTTCCAAGGGACCAATCTTGCGCGCCCTCAGTTTTTTATACTCGCCAACTGGAAAACGATCATTTGTCAATATTTCCCACACGAGATCTACTACTGCAAAATCCACAACTTTACGTTTCTTATCTGCCTCCTCCTTATACCTCTCATTAGCTCGAAGCAACTGTTCTTCAGCCAACTTATGAACCTGTTGTAACTGTTGGATACGTTCTTCAGCACGAACTTCAATTCTCTTCAGATCAGGAATAAGTGCTAAATCTACTGGTGCTCGTGGATTGTAGCCATAAACAACCTCGAACGGACTCATACCCAGACTACGGTTTACTGAACGATTAAATGCAAATTCAGCTTGGCAAAGTTTTTTATCCCAACTCTTCGGAATGTCTCCAACCATACACCGTAGTATATCACTCAGCTTCACAACTTCTGTTTGGCCATCGCTTTGAGGATGATACGCACTACTGAAGTTAAGCCTTGTATTAGCTAATTTCCACAAGGTTTTCCAGAAATAACTAAGGAATCTTGTGTCTCGATCACTAACAATTGAACATGGCAATCCATGTAGACGATACACTTTATGGAAGAACAATTGAGCTACCTTCAGTGCATTAGTAGTCTTCTTACAAGCAATAAAATGGGACATTTTTGAAAAACGGTCAACAACTACAAATACTGAATCACGTCCCCTCTGAGTTCGAGGTAAACCCAATACAAAATCCATGCTCAAATCTGTACAGGGTTAACTTGGAACTTTCAATGGAATGTACAACCCTGCATTAGTTGTTTTTCCTTTTGAAACTTGACAGATTCGACATCTATCCACGAATTTAGCAACTTCACGCCTCATTGTTGTCCATTAATATGACTTCGGAACAAGTTGGAAAGTATTATCCCTTCCCATGTGCCCCTCGTCATGTAACTCCTTAATAATCTTCTATCGGAGACTAGAATCAGGATTACACAATTGGTTACCTTTAAAGAGAAATCATTCATACATAAGGTAATCACTTCGTTTTCCCGAACTGATATCATCCACAATATCCGCGAAGTTCGGATCGGTTAGAATATGGTCAGAATATGAATCAAAATCTATTACTTCAGTTTGCATGGTGCTGAGTATCATACTCCTTCGCTTAAGGCATCAACAACTTGATTCTGCGACCCAGCTTTGTGCTTCAGTATAAAAGTGAACTCTTGTAAATAACCAGCCCACTACCATGTCTAGAAGAAAGCTTCTCTTGACTGTTGATGTACTTCAAAGAATCGTGATCAGAAAACATAATGAACTCGTTATGAATTAGATAATGACGCGAATGCTTCAAGGCTTCAACTATAGCATAAAAATACACATCATAAGTACTATAGTTGACCTTAGCACCATTCAACTTCTCACTGAAATACGCTATAGGTCGTCCTTCCTGACTCAAAACAGCTTCAATTCCCACCTTCGATGCATCACAGTGTCGTTCAAACGACTTGCTGAAATCAGGTAACACCAACAGTGGTGCAGTTATCATCTTTGTCTTGAAAACTTCAAAGGCTTCGTCAGCTTCCTCAGACCATAAAAACTTTCCTCCTTTCATGCATTCAGTAATGGGTCCCATAATGGTGCTGAAGTGGGGAATAAAGAGCCGATAAAAAGAAACGAACCCATGGAAACTCCTTACCTCATGTAATGTAGTAGGTGTAGTCTAATTTCTCACATCTTTAACCTTGGACCCATCTACCTTGATTCCATCATTGGTGACGACATAACCGAAAAATAGAACTCGATCTGTCATGAATGAACACTTTTTTATGGCCACAAATAATTTCTCCCTGCGTAAAACTAAGAGCACTTCTCGAAGATGTTGAACATGCAAGTCCATGTTAGCACTATAAAGAAGAATATCATCGAAATAAACAACCACAAAAGTACCGATAAAGGGACTGAGTACTTGATTCATGATACACATGAATGTACTTGGCACATTGGTCAATCCAAATGGCATAACCATCCACTCATATAATCCTTCTCGAGTTTTGAAAGCAGTGTTCCACTCATCACCTTCACGAATTCTGATCTGATGGTACCCACTCTTCAGTCGAGTTTGCTAAATACCTTTGCTCCACACAACTGATCTAACAAGTCATCCAATCTGGGAATTGGAAATCGGTATTTGACTGTGATTTTGTTGATGGCTCGACTGTCAACATACATTCTCCACGTTTCATCTTTCTTTGGAATCCGAAAGGCTGGTACTACACAAGGACTTAGACTATATCGGATCAATCCTTGTTGTAGAAAATCTTCCACTTGACGTCGAAGTTCTTCATGCTCCTTAGGACTTATTCTGTAATGCGCTTTATTTGGCAAGCTTGATCCAGGAACGAGATCAATACGATGTTGTATATCCCGGAGAGGTGGTAGCTCGTCCGGAAACTCGTTAGGAAAAACATCCATAAATTCCTTAATTAAAGGTTGAGCTGCAATGGGGATACTATTTTCATCCTGTTGTTCTTCTTTGCCAATCAACACATATAATTCACCTGCATCTTCTACCTCATCTTCAAACTGCTTAAACGACAAGAGATTGGTAGCTTCTCCAATAGATGGTGTAGGTGCAATCTCTTTACTGGGTACAAGTACTATACGTACGTTGTTCCATAGAAAACTGTACGTATTATTATATCCGTCATGACTACTTTTCCTATCAAACTCCCATGGACGACCCAACAACAAGTGACAAGCATCCATACTAGTAACGTCACACCATATTTTATATTTATATTTGTTACCAATTGAAAAAGAAAATCAAGCAACGTATGTTTACTTTTACCTCATTCCCTTTCTTAAGCCAAGAAAGCTTGTATGGATGTGGATGTGCCTTAGTTTCCAGCTTGAATCGTTTCACGACCTCTTCATCAATAATATTCTCACAACTTCCAGGATCAATAACTAGACGAAAAACTTTTCCTTCGATCGTACATGTCGACTGGAATATATTGTTATGCAACCAGTTGTCTCCTTTATCTTTACGTGGAGTGAGACAACTTCTTCTTACTATAAAGTTCAGTCATTATCTCCAGCAACTACTTCATCAAAAGGTTCAGAGTCATCCTCATGATCCTCTTCATAATCAGTTACCCAGTTATCTTCCTCACAGTCGTTTTCAGTGAAAAATACCTTGTTCGTTTGTTCTACTTTATGACAGTCACTGGCTTTGTGCCCAGTTTATCCGCACTTATTACACCTACCTCCAAAAGTGGTAACTGGGGTTTTATTTGGTGTTGACGAAGAATTAAGCTTACTAGCAGTACTAGGTGTTGAAGTACTACGGTTACTTGCTGGAGATGCTGCCACATTGATAACCCAATTTAAGCTTCTACGCCGTATTTGTTTCTCTATATGCCTTGCTCTATGTTGTGTATCCGAAATAGAGCAGCAATCAAACATGTTGAGTGTATCCTGATATTGTTGAGAGAGACCACCTATATAACGAACGACTTTTTGCTCATCTGACTATGACAAGTCGGTAAAAGAAAGTAGTCGATAAAACTCCTTGGTGTAATCGTCTATAGAACGTACTCCCTTGCGTAGGTTTTGCAGTCTGGTACATCAATCCAATGTAGTTATGTGGCAAAAACTCTGTTCTCATGTGTTTCTTCAACTTATCTCATGATACTAACTTCTTTTTCCCTTACGACTGTGTAGCAGCTTGTGTTGTTGCCACCACGAATTAGCCCTCCCACGAAACATAATCGCTACCAACGAAACTCGTTTGTTATCTGGTACTTCTTTGAATTCCAATACTTCCTCAACCGTATTCACCCAGGAGAGAAACTCTTCAGTTCAAAACCACCATGAAATTCTGGGATCTCTACTTTTATTCCTACCTTCCAGCAATTAGAATCCTCTTATTGATTTAGTCTACCTTATTGATGCCCTCTAGCAAAAGGGTTAGCGTTATCAGCTTCTTCTTCCTTCCGAAGGTTATACCGAAGCAAATCTTGGACGTCTTCAATGAATTCTTCTCTAGATCTCCATGGAATGAAACCTTCTGGACCTCCTCCTCGACCTCGACCCTGGCCGATTGCTACTCTTGGTGGAATTTCACCAACCCTAGAATCGACTTTGCTCTGATACCAACTGATGCAGCGGATAATAAAAAGAAAGAAAAGAGAGGTTTTGTTCAGACTTCAAATATTCCTAGGTATATCGACTATGAACAACGATAATTATTTAGACTTCGGTTTCCCGACTGTAAATAATAATCGATTAAACTTGAACAAGTTTAAGAAAATAATTTTTATTAATCAAACTCAACCGCTTAAAACAATACATGGAGGACTCTTTTATAGACTTGGGGAAAAACCCTAACTTGCTAGTCAAGAAAGGATGAAAAAAAAACCTAAACCGACTCAAACCCTAATTTGTTATTTTTGGCAAATTTTGGTCGACCAAAAATAATGAAATTACTCATAGAATAAAACTATTTGCCGCAAACGGGGACCCAAACGGACTCCTAACAAAGAAGTTATTAACAAAACAAAAACTTTTCTAAAATAGCAAAAACGCCTGTTTCAAGCCATAAACGATGAAATTTGGCTAAAATCTAAAGACCATGAGACTAAATTGACATTCGGGTCGTTGGCCCGTTTCCGCTCAAAATAGACCCCTCTTGAGCTAAATTACGACACTCGGGTCTTTAACCTCCAAACAGGCTATATCCTGCTCATCTGCATCATTCATCCAGTGAGAACACATGAAGAAAGATATTGGAGGAAGATATTGGATGAATATATTGGTGTTTGTGCTTGTGGTGGTGGAGAAAGATATTGGAGGAAGATGATACTACCGACGGTGGTGTGGGTGTTTGTGGTGGTGGCGGAGATGTTGATGGTGGAGGCAAATAACGTTGTCGTTGGTGGAGCAATAAAAGATTTCTTTGCTACGATTCGAACTGACTTTAGAAGAGAAAAATATATCTATCTTTCAAATATATTGTTAGGGATATAATTGTTTATTTCAATAATATGTGGTAACCGTCCATTTCACCCAACCAAACATTTTACTCGTACATTACAGTCAGTTTTTAAGTGTTTCTGGGCATATGGCCCATTTTCTCTATCTTCTTCCCTTCAAGTTCTTTTTTTTATTTTTCTTTTTTCTTTTTTTAAAAAGATCCAATTTTAGCTGAATAAAGTGACGTCTTATATGATTTAAAACAAAGATGGGTATTCCATCAAAACAAAACATTTTATAGCCAATTTTAAAACAGATGTTAGCCTGTAAAGTTCTAGCTAGTGTCTACTTGGGTCTTGATTATTTAGGGGAAAGACTTGCATCATGTTTGTTTGTTTGTTTGTTTGTTTGTTTGTTTTGTGAATTTGACTGAAATCATCTGACTCAGTTTGTTTATTTTTTGAGTCTGATCTAATTTAAATATGTGATTCAGTGGTTTGGTTCAATGAATCAGAAGTATTTTTATAACTAACTTAAATGTGTCAGAGTCAAGAGTTAGATCTGATTTAGATCGCCAGTTAAATATAATTTAAAATAAAAAAATAAACGGTCTGACATTTGATTTGGACCGAGTCAGAGATCAAGTCAGCAAAAAAAATAAATATGGTATTAGGCTATCACCAGATGCGTACGCACGTATAATGCATGTTTCACATTGCGATCTCGAGACATTTGATTTGGTCTCTGATACTGACACTTGTGAGTTTGTCGCAATTGCAATCAAATACAGCTCAAGACAACCTTAAACGTGCTCGTTCTTTCGAGCTTCATGCAATTACGTGAGGATCTGGTTGATTTGACTTAAATTTTTTTAAAAAACCACCTAGATCCAAAAATAATAAACCATTTTAGAAACAGTGGATCTCATACAAAAATCATACCTAACCAATGAGTGATTGATACATGGACGCGTGGTATATGGATTCGATGTAGAATCTTGGTACATAGGAAGCTTTTTTTACAATACCTCGTACAATTTCTTATAAATCAATCTTTTTGCCCACAATCTGGAAAAGTTCCCGAAAAGTTCCCTAATACGAGTAATAGCCTCAGCTACGCTTAATTCAGATTGACTGCTTGGCCGTGAATAATTTTGTAATGTGAATACTTTTATTGTTGTTATTGTTTATATATAGCAATCCCTAAGGCGGAGCTAGGAATCCGTTTATAATTATGGGTGGGGGGAAATGGCCAAACTTTTAGGATGGACAAGTATATCAAAATGGGCTTTGAAACCCATAAAATAAAAGAAATTAAACTTGGGAGACAGTTCATCAGGATAGGCAACTGCCTACCCTTTCCATGGGTTAACTCCTCCCTTGTTCTCATGAATTCGATCTCCCGTAGTCTCATTAAAAAAATTACACAAGACTGCACAAAAATAAGATATATAACAGATTATGCTTGAAATAAACGGGTTCCTTAAAAGTGTGGGCGTAGTTTAGTTATGCAACTTCTCGAATAACTTCTTTTTCTTGTCTTCTCCATTTTTATCAAGTTTAACTCTGGTCTTTTTGGTTTGTTATGATATATCAGATCTGCCAAACATATTAGGATTTTAATGTAGCTATGTATGTCTATTATAAATAAACTCCATCGCTTCTTTAACCGATTTTAGGTATTAGTCCGAGTCTTTTTATTCTCTTTCCGTCGATAATTAAACGGTATGTTTTTGTCATTTAAATGTTTTCTTATCACCGATGGATTATATTCGCCATTCAGTTGATATATTATATGTATTCGAAGTGATCTTTGATATACAGTTCAACAATTTGTTTACTTGCAATCATATGTTCAAGTACGGTCTCAAAGCTTTTTCATTCCGACATAACGTGGATCCATACATAGAAGATCAATGGTTGCCGGTTATGAATGTAAGTTTATACGCTATTTTTTTATCTTTAATGGAGAATCACAGTTTGGAGACTCACAAATTAAATAGTTGAAACTGATTTTAAACATCATTTGTTAAAAAAACATCAATTTCCTTTTCAAATTGTATGCAATAACGTATTCTAGTTTTGTAGTAGGAACTTTCATCGTTGCTTGTATTGTTTATTGTATTTCTTCATCGATGTACTTGAATTTAATGTATCAATTGTTTATAATATATCAATAGAAAGTTCGATTTCCTTTTATAAAAAAATGGATACGTAAATATGTGAAATAAAAAGCGTGACCCAACGTGTATATAGTACCCAACCTGCAAAGACACTCCAATGCTTAAGTAAGAAAGAGCTCTATGAAGATGTAGAGGAAAAAATAAATATAAATTGCGTAGATAATTTAAAGAGATTTTCAAATATCTAAATTTTATAAAAATCTAATTTGTATTTTAAATGATATAAAGGTTCAAAGTTTTTTAATTTACTTTTTAAAACAATAATATTTTTGTAAACATGTAAAAATATGCTTAATATACAATCTTACCCTTGAATATATATATGGTGGTATTAATGATGTTGAAAGTTATTTTTATAAGGGTCTTGTTAACTTGTATTCCAGGATATAAGTGAAGGTTGGTTATTTTATTATTTAGACCCAATCATTATTATAGAAAATTGTAACAGTAGGAGAGATATTCACACTTTAATAATGGGTATACCATTTTACCAAAAATTGTGTACTGTAGTAGTATAAGGTACTTTTCATTACTAGCTTTGGGCTAGAAACGGGAGATCTGGTAAAGCTTGAGTCCGTCGGGTTGGGTTCTAATAATTAATGAAAGATGTTATCATATTTCACACAATTTAATTAGATACGAAATCTAGAAACCTCTTTTCTTGGTTGTATATAACGGATTTTTCTTCGAATCCTTTCGGTTTAAGGAATTGGTTAGTAGTACAATTATAGGAGTAGATAGTATTAGGTTAGTAGTACCATAATAGGAGTAGATAGTATTTGACCAAAGAAAAAAAAAGGAAAATCAATCAATAATCGTGATGCAACCTAAGGTTCTTTCTTTCCTTCTTGACCTAGATATTTAAACTCTCTCTCTAACTAATACATTTTATATCTATTGAGTTGACCAGTGAAACTCACTCAACTCACTAGGTTCAATTCACTTTTTTTAATGTTTTAAAAAAGCTAAAGAGCTAGGGATTGAACTCCTAACCTCAACCTTATTAGACAAAGGCATGGACCACTCTTCCATTTATTGTTGTGTGATAAATATTTTATTTTTTACATAGAAACACAATGCAAAAATAAAAGTTTATGTAACAAAATTTAGTTTGTACAAACAAATTCATTTTCCAACTATTATTTATTTCCTAACTAATAAAAATTTGACATGTATCTATTAGATATAGAAAAAATAGATAAAGCAAAATATAATTTTAAAATGATAAAATTAACATATAAAATATATTAAATGTGAAAGTAACAAATAATTCACAATAATGTGAAGTACTAAATACGTAAAAAAATAAATAATCTTACCTAAAGAAGAGATTTATTTATCCGTATATATGTTCATATAGAAACCCGAGTGTTTTTAGGTAGTGGAATCAGGGATATTGGAGCCTGGAGGAGGAATACAAAACGGACAGAGAAAATAAAGGAACTGAATAGATGTACCTTTGTTATAATAGGGTGCGGCAGAACTAGATATAAAACCATTGAGACCCAACAGTTAGTCGATTATGTAATCTGGTTGCAAATAAGTCGTTCAGGTCTTTAAAAAACACGGTGTACGTGTCACACCCTATTAACCCTCCTTCCCATCTCTTGAGCCACTTCTATGCTAAAGACACACCCAATTTTCATTGTTGTTTTCTCAATGATAAATGCTTCTCTTCCCTGTATTCTTCTTCCAAGAATCAACTGCAGCAAACCATCTTAATTGTGACTCAGTTTGAGTAAAACCCATCTCAAATTAGATAACCTATACTTCCTTTCTCATTTTGGATTCTTCTCATATCTTCTTACCTGATTAATTTTTTTGTTTTTTGTCAAATTGAATCTAACCAAAACCCATATTTTTATATCCTTCCTAAATTTGAAACTTACCTAATTTGGGTTCTCTCTTCCATCTCGACTTATAATCCATGAAAGCAACAATTCCTTCTTAATCTTCTTCATATTCTCGGCACTAAACTCGATCCACCATCTAACCAAAACACATATTTCTACATCCTTCCCATCTTTGAACCTGACCTAACCTTCTTTCTCTCTTCCATCTCGACTTCAAATAATCCATGGAAGCAAAAATTCCTTTTTTTTATCTTGTTCATAATCTCGGCAGTAAACTCGAATTGTACATTCTTCTCCATCTAGCAGTGAACACTTTCTTCCCAATTTACTCGGTCAAGAACTCTATACAACAAAAAACCCGTTTGAGCTACGGTTAACCACTGCAGGAACTTGGCTAGCTTTTAGGTTTAACTTGAAGACAATTTTAGGCACCCACGACTTATATAAGGGCTGCTTTACTTAGTTGTCCAGAGTGGAAAGTGAGGTACTAAAGCACAAATAGAAATATATTGGCTTGGTTATCCCTTAATATATGGATGGCTGCAAATAACACATTTATATGATTTTCATATCCATTAACAAAATCGATAGCAGCAGATCCTTCTTCAGATTGACCGAATTTGAGTTAAATTGAATAAATTAAATGAGAATTGAGGTGATTGCAACAAATTGAATGATTATAACCATAACAATTGGTACTTCAATTGTAATAAATTTAAAACAATTTGATAATTTGTAATAAAAATTTGATAGAATTTGAACGAATTCGAGTAAAAATTGAAAAAATTGAATAAGATTGAAGAATTTGGAAATTCAAACCTTTAGAATTGGGGTGATTGCATCAAATTGAATGATTAATTTAGGTTATAAATTGGGGAATATTCATTTGACCGAATTCAAGTTAAATTGAAGAAATTGAATGAGAATTGAGGTGATTGCATCAAATTGGTACTTCAATTGTAATAAATTTAAAGCAACTTGATAATTTGTAACGGAACTATGATAGAATTTGAACGAATTCGAGTAAAATTGAAGAAATTGATAAGATTGAAGAATTTGGAAATTCAATCCTTGAGAATTGGGGTGATTGTAGAAAATTAAATGATTAATTTAGGTTATAAATTGGAGAATATTCCTTTGATCAAATTCTAGTTAAATTGAATGAGAATTTAGGTGATTGCATCAAATTGAATGATTATGATCATTCAATTGGTGCTTCAATTATAATAAATTTAAAGTAATTTGATAATTTATAATAAAAATTCGATAAAAATTCGAACGAATTCGAGCAAAATTGAAGAAATTGAATAAGATTGAAGAATTTGGAAATTCAATCCTTTAGAATTGAGGTGATTGCATCAACTTGAATGATTAATTTAGGTTATAAATTGGAGATTATTCCTTTGACTGAATTCTAGTTAAATTGAATGAGAATTGAGGGGATTGCATCAAACTGAATGATCATAATCATTCAATTGGTACTTCAATTGTAATAAATTTAAAGAAATTTGATAACTTATAATGAAAATTCGAGTAGAATTGAAGAAATGAATGATAATTGAGGTGGTTGCATCAAATTGAATGAATATATACTTAAATTGTAATAAATTTAAAGCAATTTGATAATTTGTACTGAAAATTAGATAGAATTTGCGAATTTGAGTAAAATTGAAGAAATTAGAAATTCAATCATTTATAATTGAGGTCATGATTGCATCAAATTGAATGATTATGATTAAAATTTGATAATTTAATTGTGATCAAAATTCTATCGAACTTCAATGTTCGAGTAAAAATTAAGAAATTAGGTAAAATTCAAAATATTGGAGTTTCCATGTCAGCATGCAACCTGTGTTTTGTTTAGACTCAATCCCGATTAGACAATGTGAGTTCATTTCCTACTTTTCCAACATAGTTCATATTTGTTAAAGAATGCAATAAATCATATGAAATGAATGTGTAATGAATGATTGCAGGTATTGTAGTAAATACTACACTGTGGAAATGTATAGGACCACCTACTCTTGGTCAATTCAACCACGGGGAGACATTGATGATTGGGAAAACAAGGTACACTTTAGTGCTTGTTTTGAGAATCTTTTTTTAAAATAATATTTCTTTTTGTACTATTGCTTTATTTAGTATTTTATTAGTTTTTCTAAATCTGAGGATTTATAAAGTTTCCTAACCCTAACATCTATCTTCATTTGTGTAGTCTGGTGTGAACCTTCAACATCCAATAAAACTAAGAGAAGCAGGTAGACCTTGTGTGAAAAGGAAAAAATCTGGGATGGAGAAGAATAGCCAAAAGAAAACTAGAAAGTGTAGTACATGTGGTGATTGATGTGATTTTATATTACCCTCTATAAATAACCGCAATCGCACGGCGTCTAACTAGTAGACAACGGCAAGTATGGGTCGAACCCACAGAGAGCGGGGAAATACTGAAATTAATATCTCTAATCAACTAATCAGAAACAATATTTTGGGGTTTTTAGGTTTATTCATAAAATAATAAAACATACTAAACTAATAAAATAATTAAGCAGAGAGAGTCGGTAACCATGGTTTTTAGTATCCACCACTATTTCTATTTAATTACTGAAGTGAAAC